>PVLD010025048.1:0-24398 GCA_004027595.1 Dinomys branickii | reverse complement strand
CCCTACTATCTTCTCTATAATTTGGTATTTCCTTTAATGTTTTTGTGTTAACTAATGTGAAGATAACTATGTAATACAACATCCAGTTCTAATTCCCTACTATATTCTGTATAACTTTGTATTTTCTGTATTGTTTATGGCTTTTCTGGTTCATATGTTTCCATTCTTTTGTCTTTAAAATAAAATTAAAAAAAAAAAAACTAATGTGAAGATAACATTATGTAATATATTCCCTACTATATTCTGTATAACTTCGTATTTTCTGTATTGTTTATGGCTTTTCTGGTTCATATGTCTCCATTCTTTTGTCTTTAAAATAAAATTTAAAAAAAAAACAAAAGAAACAAAACCCTAACCAAATTTGGTAGGTGTTATAAATGGCTGTTGTGGATTTAAGATGTAAGATCCTTGTGTAAAAAAAGTGCAGTATAGTCCAGGTATGGTGGCACAAGCCTGTAAATCCAACACTTGGGCGGCTGAGGCAGGAGGATCTCACATTTAAGGCCAGCCTGGCTGCATAGTCAGACCCCGTGTACAAATAAACAAGTACAATACAGTTGAGTTTTACAAACAAGGAGAACTGTTCAGAACCAGACATCAGTGCCTTCGGGGAACAGCACTATCCCCTTACCCTTAGTATTTTTGTGAGCACCTGTTCAGCTGACCCTTCACTGAGCCTTTAAACCAACCCAGGCAGGGAAGGCTTTTGCTTGTACAGTGGTGTCTTACTTACACATGAGTTTTGGGGACATTATATATCTAAACCATAAAATCTATAGCTTACTGGATTCCATGACTATGAGCCGAATATGCTTCTACTGTTTAAAATTGCAGTCTGTAGTATTCTGTTGTAGCAGAGAAAAAGACTGAAACATGGCCATGGTATACAGGGAATAAAGAGATGCACTACTTTGGAAATACCTTAGAGGAAATATGGGTAACACTTGGGATTGATTGGCTCTGAGAAAAAATAACCTGACCAGTTGGAGAGAAGAGTTGAGTTTAGTACAAATTCCCTACATGAGGTTGAAAGTCCTTAGTAAGATAAAAGGCTTCGAGGCCCGGGGTGGGGGTTGGGGGTGGGACACACACCTGTAATCCCAGCACTTGGGAGCTGAGGCAGGAGGATCACCATTAATTTAACACCGGCCTGGGCTAGAGAGCAAGACCCTGCCTCAAACAACGAAAAGGCTTCTATATTACTGGCCCAGAAGCAACGGAACCAAATGAGAATGGCCAAGGACATCCAAAACAGAGTCACAGTAAACTTCATTATTTCAGCGCTGGGTGTTCTTGGTTATTTTTGTTTTTGTTTTAAATAGTGGAAGCTACATTGTGAGCTCAAGTCCAGTCTAAACCACGTAGCAAGACCCTATCACAAAAAATAAAACAAACCCAAAATTAAAGGTTCTGTAAACCGAGTAGAAATAGTTTGCAAGAAATATGGCCTAGCGTGTATTCTACTTCTCAAGGAAGAGTAGTTTTGTTGCAAAAGGTTATATTTTTAAAAGTTCCTGCCCTCTTTTGTGTTCCCCAAACAGCTTTCATTCTGGTTGTAAATACTGATACTTATTACATAGGGAACTGAGAAAAGCTTTAAATGCTATTCATTATTTGGTGGTGAACACGTTGGCTACTAACAGCACCTTAGTAAGACTGTCAGCTGCCCACAGACCTCCGAGACTGTCAGTTTGTTCCAGACTATAAAATTTTACAACAAAAGATAAAACTTGGGGAATTTTTTCCTTTGGTTTAACACCTGGAGTTTGAAAAGTTAAAACCTTAGTGAAGCTGGTTGAGTCTAATGGGCTTGTTTCCTTTGTTTGCTATTCAGTGCCTTCCCATTCTCATAAGGAGTTACTCATTCTGCTATGCAGTTTACCTGGACAACCCAGATTCTGCCGTTACGCTTTATACTGACTTTATTATCACATTGAATATTTATGGAAATGAAATTTCACAATTAAGAAAAGAGCAAGGTTATTTGCAAGCATGTTATCTTATGTTTATTTTTGTATTCACCTTGGGTTTATTTTATTTTGTTTGTTTGTGGCTTTTTGACTCAAGGTCTGGCTGTGTAGTTCAGGCCAGGCTCAGACTCACAGTGAGCCCCCTGCCTCTTGCTGGGGTTATAGGTGTGCGCTGTCACGCCTATTTTTAAAAAAAACCAGCAATGTTTTATTAAAGGTAGGAAAAGAAACAGGCTCTGTTTCTCAGAGCAAGCGTGGGCCAGGTAGGAGCAGGAAGAGAAGTGCCCCTCCCGTGTGAGGTGGCCATCGTGCAAGGGAGAGCACAGTGGCCCTGTGTTTATTTTTTAAATGTCTATTGTCAGTTTGAGTTGAATGGCAAAGTACTGTTTCTCAGGTAGTAGTGATTCTATTCCTGTCTTAAATGTTTGAATCTCTTGATAACTCTGCCTCTTTGCCTTCCCTATATTGAGTCCTACATATAAAATAAAATAAAATTCCTATGCTTGTAATTCCAGCTACTTGGGAGGCTGAGGTAAGAAGATCCTTTCAACCTATGTGCTTAAGACTAGCCTGGGCAACATAGACTTCATTTCAAAATAAGAAAATGAATGAATGAAAATTAAAATTCCAAGGGTCTCTCTTAAAATGTCACATTTAAAAATAATGTCCATTTAGGATCTCTTTTATGGTGTGGTGGTGCATGCTTGGAATCCCAGCACTTGGGAGGCTGAGGCAGGAGGCTCACTGCAAGCTTAGACCAGCCGGGACTACATAGTGAGTTCAGGGCCAGCCTAAATTACATAGTAGACCCTGTCTCAAAAAAAAATAAAAAAAGATTTCTTTTATACCTAAACTGCCTTTTAGTTTCTCTGAGGCCCCTTGGAAAATCACATGGCATTTGTTTACTCTTCTTGGAAATAGGTCAATCATGTTTGTAATTGACAAATTTTATTGACTTTTTGATGTCATTTTCTACACACAGAGACCACCACATTCCTGTCAGTCGCACTGCCTGCACTGGGCTGCCACCCAGTCTCTCCCATTTGAAAGTTACCTATATAGGTCAGGAGCCCTCTCTGTTCTCTGAAGTTACCAATAACTCAACAATTTCATAGGCTGTGTTTTGTAAATAGAAGTGGGTCATTTGCAGTATTGGAGATTGAACACGGAGAGCACGGAGCTACATCCCCTGCCATTTCATTTTTTCATTTTATTCTTTCTGAGATAGGGTCTTGCTGTGTTGCCCAGGCTGATCTCAAACTTGTGCTCTTCCTGGTTCAGCCTCCTGAGTAACTAGGATTACAGGATGTGCTACCACACCTGGCCAGAATGAACTGTTTGCAAAATGGTTTCATGCAGCCTGACTTCTAAAATTTAATACTCCTATTAAATATTCTTAATTGCATGATTGATATAAATTATTGTCATAAATTCTCCTTTGTATTAATGGGAACAAATTGGAAACACCAATTATATAACAAGGCCTTGTCTGGAATGTCATAGTTGACAATGATGTTTTTCCTTTTTTTTTGGTGCTAGGGTTTAAACCTAGGGCCTAAAGCCTGCCAAGCTAGTGTTCTACCACTGAACTACACCCCAAGCCTGACAATGGTGCCCATTTAATCAGATATGACCAGATACTTTTTTTTTTTTTGAGACAGTGCCTCACCATGTAATTGAGGCTGGCTGTGAACTCACTGTGTAGCCCACTCTGGCTTTGAACTGGTGGCAGTCCTCCTGCCTCAGCCTCCTGTGGATTATAGGCATGTGCCACTATGCCTCCCTCTGATACCTTTAAGGAGCTACGATTGATTTTATGGAACCAAGCCCTTAGCAAGCCCTTTTGGAAAACTACCCTGGTATCTGGTGTACAGCATTCCCAAAGTTCTAGGTGAGTAAGGAAGGTGACTTCCTGGGTCAATGGCAAGTCTAGAGAGGAATTGGCCCAGCTCAAGGAGTACTCCAAGTGAGATGTACTGGCAAGGTTTTGGCTTGGTTTCTGGCCTCAAGAACTTCTAAAATGTTCAGTGTAACATTCCTTATGTAAACTTCCTGCAAGGCAAATTTAGACAGCCTGTAGTAACTGAAAATTCTTGCTGTCCCCATGAAAACCAGGCCAAATGTAATTTGACCACTTTTATTTTGTGAATAAAAAAATATTTCTTTTAGATTATTTTGATAATTGAAGAGACTGAAGGAAAAAATGGTTTTAATGGAAAACTGCACGGTTCATAGAACCTTCCGGGATGGGCTTGTAGGGTTGTACCAGGTGCTGTTGTTATTGAGCTCTTTGCACTTGTTTGTAAATTGCAGGGTACTGATGGATAGCGCACTGTAGAGATTTTGTTGGCTCTCCACCCATCCCGTGGAAGGTTCCAGAGCTGCTTAGCGTTTGCTAGAAAGCCTTTGCCTCCCCAGCATGCAGCTGGTAGCTCTTGGTAATACTTATGCGAGTACCCTGATGTCATAGGAGGTGGGCTGATGCTCAGCACCTAACCCACAGCCTGACACCAGTGGGGGTGAAGGGGTGTCCTGTTCCTCCCCTTCCATGAGGGTTAACAGCACAGCTGTGGCCCCCTTCCCAGTTCTCCCTACCCATGGCGGGGGCCAGGCGCGCTGTAACAGCAAGGCGGGCGCTTGTACTGGGTGCCGCAGGTTGGCTCTGTGTGTGCTTGTCTCCACCCCTACCATCCAGTGCCGACCTCTGCCACAGGTCTTTGCTGGCTGCCAGCCTCTGGGGTTCTTAGGTGCTGGCCGCTCTGAGTGGTTACTATCTTTCTTTGGAAATGTCTGCTTTGTCCATGCCACTCGGGATAAAACTCCCAGGTCGATTTATGGGACTTACGGAGCTCACACTTACCTGAGACTTCATGAACCTATTTAGAACCACCAAAGCCAGTCTTTATTTTTATTTATTTATTTTTGGTTTTTTGGAGACAGGGTCTCACTGTGTAATTCAGGCTGGCCTTCAGTTCACTATGTACCCCAGGCTGGTCTCAAATGCATGGGAATCCTTCTGCCTTGGCCTCCAAATGCTGGGATTACAGGTGTGCACCACCATGCCTGGCTGCAAATCTCTATTTTAGCAGGGCCTGAGCTGGAGCACAGGCCAACCTGAGATGTGGCTGAGAGTGCTGCTTATACACGTAGCAGGCCTGTGTCTGTGAAGGCAGGGCTGTAACAGGGAATCTTCTAGAAGCCTTGCTGTGAGGGTGGGCATGTAAATAGAGGTCTTGGCCCCTCTTTCCCTGATCTCAGCCATACAAAGGTGTCTGGCCCTTCTTTACAATATAGTAGGAGTGTGTGGAGTGGCCAGAGGTAGGGAGGCTGCTGCACCAACAGTTTGCTGCACTCATGTCAGTGACCCCAGTCCAGTGGGAAGCAGAGGTAATGAGGGGAGGGGTGTGGTGGTCTCATTCCTCTCCCGCTGGCATGGGAGAAGTGAGAGCCTGGGCTTCTCCTCTGTCTCAAGGCCTTGGTTCAATCCCCAGTATGATGAAACGAAAGAAACATAAACCTAAGTATTAAAATCTCAGAAATATGTGGCATTTGAGCCAAGCCCCTCCCCTATCAGCTACATGTTAGTAGAAACTGTTACAGAACTGTGCTTGGTTGGAGCAAAGGAAGCTCCCCTCCTTTCCCTGAACCCGACAGGGGCCAGAGCTCTACCCAGGTGAGTGGCCTCAGTGCACACCCTCCTGCCTTGGTTTGCTCATAGGAGCGACTTCTACATCAGAGGCAGGGCAGGCCAAGACGACAAAGGGCCATCATCAGTGCAGTGCCCACCTTCAGGGCGGAAGGGGGTCACTGTCTCCAGCTTAAACTCTGTACCGTGTAGTGGCACAGAGATTCTGCCTTGGGCAGAGTCAGGCCTTAACAATGAGATCTTGTCACTATCTGAGGGGACCTTTTAATTTGGAAGAGAAGGATAATTCTGTGCCTAAAGGCATTGTGAGAATGATGGGTATTTTGTCAAGAGACATTAAGAGTGTGAATAATACCACAGTGGTAGCAGCAGTAAGGTAATAAAGGTGCAGTCAGAAGCTTAATAGGACTGAGCAGGAGACAGCCTAGAAAGGCCCCTCCTGGAATCACAGTCATTCCTGATGTAGGAGTAGTCTGTGTACAAGCATCAGTCTTCTCCTGCTCAGGAGCAAGCACAGCAAGATGTGGAACTGATCGAAAACATTCCCCAGGCTTCAGGAAGACCCCATGTCTGAGGGCATCAGTATAACCTTTGTTACTGGACGCTGGCTGAATAAGAAGCTACTTTGATGCCAGACAACTCTCTGTTCTTTCTTTCTGCTTTTCCCCACCCACCCTTCTCTTTGAGACAGGGTCTCACTATATAGTTCAGGCTGGCCTCATTCCTCTGGTGGCAGCCTCCCAAGTGCTGGAACTACAGGCCTGTGGCCACCACATCCAGCCCATGATGTCAGACAGCTCTCAGAAATTCAGGATTTGAAATGAAATTGCATGCACTCCTGGGAGTCTTTAAGACACTGTGCTTGCCCACAACAACATCCTTAAGAGTTGTCAGAGGGGAGTCTAAGGTATTCGTCTCTAAACAGAAGGTGGGGAGCTTCTTGCACTGTGGTAGCAGCATCCAAGCCACATACATACATTCAATGGTAAAGGATACAAAAAGGATGACCCCTGCTCTGAAGGATAAGCTTTGTTTTTTGTTTTTTGTTTTTTTCAGCAAAATCATTTATTTACACACAGGGAATGCTGGTTTGATTTTGTCAATGAAAAAAACAAATTGAACAGAGACAATACTGAACTGTATATGGATGTGTTTTTATCAGGGTTGACCGACTGTTTCCTTACCTGTATCAGGAACATCAAGAACAGTATCACACGGACACTGGTTAACAATACACCACACAGGTCCAGTAATAACTTGGGAATTTTCCAATGCAATTACCAACTTTTTATTTTTTATAAATATATAAAAAAAACAAAAAGTCAGCAGAACCAGCATTATGATGTATTACACAGAGCATATATAACTCTGAAGTCAGCGGAGCAGGTCAGTAAAAACCTTATCAGACCATCTATAGTTTCAGTGATCTTTTTTGCAGACCACTAACACAGAATCCAACAGGTGAAAAATATATCACTTTCTTCAGAAGACAGGAATGATCTGATAAGGATTTGACAATGGAAGTTTAGGGGGGGGAAATAAAAGGGATTGCAGAGCATAGCCCCTATTAGAACAAGCTAACTTTCCAGATTTTCCAAATTAAAAAAAAAAAAAGAACACTTCCACATGAAGCTACCATACAAAGTTCTTCCATTTTTCTTTGTAAAAAGTTCAGAGTTCGCAATTTAATCCTGGGATTTCAATGTGAAGGACAGCTTTGGCCTGGACTTCCCTTTGCCCAGGATAATTTTTTGTTCTTCTTTTTGTTGCCGTTGCCGTTCTTGTTCTAGTTTCATCCTGAAGGATAAGCTTTGATGTGTAACTTAAATTGATCTTTGATGACCTCTGGGTAGTTTGGTTAAAGATAAAAGTAAGACAAAATCTAAGCATGGATAACAAGTTGTTCACTGCTGTGGAAATAAATTTTTTTCTGTTTTTGGTTTTTTTTTTTAAATTTTATTTTAAAGACAAAAGAATGGAGACATATGATCCAGAATAAGCCATAAACAATACCGAAAATACAAAATTATACAGAATATAGTAGAGAATTAGCACTGGATGTTGTATTGCATAATGTTATCTTCACATTAGTTAACACAAAAACATTAAAGGAAATACCAAATTATAGAGAAGATAGTAGGGAATTTGCACTGGATGCTGTATAATATAAAGTTATCTTCACTTCTGTTAATACAAAAATGATTAAGGAAATACAGAATTATAGAGAATATAGAAGGGAATTAGCTCTGGATGCTGTCCTACATAATGTTACCTTCACCTTTGTGACTCATTTAAACAGATGATGGCCCATTTGATCATTCAATTTTTCTCCTCCCTCATCTCCATTGCCCTACCACTCAATCAGTCATCTTCCCTGTGATAATAACTGTACTCCTGGGTTTATCTATGCCCTTGGACTCTCGCCTTGGGAAGAGATATAACTGCCTCAGACTATACTATAACATGCATGGGTGTATACATACTGCCATGGCTGGAGGTGGAAAAGCACGTATGCTCACAGCAGACCACCTGGCTCCACCCTGTCGCCGTGCTATGGGTGGGGTCAGGTCTAGTCCGTGAGGTGCCCTTTGTGGGGCCCTCCACAGAGCAGCCGCAGGGCCCACAGCGGAGCACCACGGGGCTCTCAGTGGAGCAGCCGCAGGGCCCACTGCGGAGCAGCCGCGGGGCCCACTGCGGAGCAGCCGTGGGGCCCTCGGCGGAACAGCCTCGGGGCCCATGGCGGAACAGCCGCGGGGCACACGCCCCCGTCGGGGTGCTCCCGGTGACCCATTTGGCTCTATCCCATTGCCTTGATGCCAGAGGCCCTTTCTTCTCCTCTTACCTCCTCATGATCTCCAGTATTACCGTTCCCCACCCCTTGCAGCTGGGCATTGGATGAACTTACGATGCTTGATATAAGGGCTTGAGATCTCCCTGGCCCATTCTCACTGTGTTAGTTCAGGGTATGAACTGAGTCTAAAGATTAGTTCTAGAATAGAGTTGGAGGATTTTTCTCGGGTCTGCTGTATATAGTATGCTGTTGTTTTTCAGACTCCTGGTCTGCTGCTTTTCATCTAATCTGTTGCTATGGGTTCATGCAAGGTTCATATGTGCTAGTTGTAAGGAGACCCTTTTGGTGCTCACATTAATAGTTCAGGGTGAGTCCTGAAGTCCATGGATTTGTCCCATTGTTGCCAGGAACAGGCAGTGCTTGCTCAAGCTGCTGAGTCTCAAGGTGCTCCCAGAGAGAGTTGAGGGTGGGCACTGAGTCCTGGCAACCCAGCTCATGCTTCCTGCTTGATGTTGGAGTGAGAAGAGCATGGAGCCATGCAATCCACCTCCATCTGTATCTCCCTCCGGTTGCGGTGCTGGAGCTCCTGTCTGCTCCTCGGCTGGATCCCTGGAAGCCACTGCGGCTCACCACCGAGGTTCCCCACTGCTCTCCACCGGTAGCCACTCACCCAGCAGAGAGGCAGGGGGCCACCGCCTTGAGGGAGGCACAGAGCCAGGCCTGGTGGGCTGTGTACTAGTTGCATTCTCTCCAGGCGCTGATTAGGAAGGTTGCCGCAGGGTGGGGACTCTGCCCCAGTGGCTGTCTTAACTTCTCATCCTCACACTGGGTTTGACAACTGCTCCCAACCGCCATTGCCTCTTTTCCTCACTGTGCCCTCCCCTCTCCGGCCCTGGACCAGCTCCCAGAACTCCGCTCTCCCCTGGCCGAGTCGGGAGGCTTCCGTGAGTGTGGGTCTCTGAAGCTGAAGCTGGGAATGCTGGAATGAGGGCACGGGCCAAGGGTGTGTTTGGAGCAGTTACTTCCTCCTTCTCCGTCTCCTCTCCCTCCGACTGCGCCATGGCAGATCTCCAGTCCTTTCCTCCAGAAGAGGTTTTGCTTAGTCTTTCCGAGGGTTTCAGTTCCCATTTCAGATCCTTCCTGAGTTCAGGATACCCACCTCTTTCCTTTCTGTCCTTCACATGTTGCTATATTCCTATATTCCTTTGTCTGAGTGGTATTCCTTCGGGAGGTTCTCTTTCTGCTGCCTACCCGGTCACCATCTTGAAGTCCTCCAGACTGCAGCTTTTCATCTAATTTGTTGCTATGGGTTCATACAAGGTTCATATATGCAAGCAGTATGGAGAGGCCCGTTCTGAAGCCCGTGGATTTGTCCCATTGCTGTCAGGAACAGGTGGTGATTGCACAGGCCGCCGAGGCTCAAGGTGCTCACAGAGGGCGTTCAGGGTGGGAGCTGAAGCCCAGTAACTCAGTTCATGCTTCCTGCTTGATGTTGGAGTGAGAAGGGCATGGGGCCGTGTGATCCACCTCCATCTGCAGCTCTCTCTTGCTGTTGTGCTCCAGTTCCCATTTGTTCCTTGGCTGGATCCCTGAGAGTTGCTGTAGCTCTGGGGTCGCTGCCGATGCTCCCTGAAGCTCCCCACTGGCAGCCGCCCACACAGTGGAGAGGCAGGAGGCCACAGCCTCCAGGCAGGCATAGAGCTGGGTGTGGTGGGCTGTGTACTGGCTGCTCTGGCTCCACCTTGCCTCCAGGTGCTGATTAGGAATGTTGCTGCAGGGTAGGGACTCTGCTTTAGTGGCTGTTGCAACCTCTCATCCTCACACTGGACTTGACAAGAGCTCCCAACCGCCATTGCCTCTTTTCCTGGCTGCGCCCTCTCCTCTCCAGACCTGAACCAGCTCTTGGAACTCTGCTCTCCCCTGGCCGAGTTGGGAGGCTTCCATGAGCGTGGGTCTCCGAACCTGAAGCTGCAAATGCCAGAACGAGGGCTTGGGCCAAGAGTGTGTTTGATGCAGTGGCTTCCTCCTTCTCCGTCTCTTCTCCCTCCGACTGTGCCACGGTGGCCCTCTAATTCTTTCCTCCAGGAGAGGTTTTGCTTGGTCTTTCCTAGGGCTTCAGTTCCCATTGCAGATCCTTCCTGGATTCAGGGTACACGCCTCTCTCCTTTCTGTCATCAGATTATTTTCTCTGAAGAGGTTTCATCATTAAGCCTTTCTTTAACCCTTTAAAGCATGGTTCCCTTTAATTCATTGAAAATATTTATAATGCTTGCTTTGAAGTATTTTGGCTAAATCCAACATCTGAAACCCTCTCAAAAATTGTGTGTAGCTGGGCACATTGGCACACACCTGTAATCCCAGTACTTGGGAGGCTGAGGCAGGAGGACTGCTGTGAGTTTGAGGACAGCCTGGGATACATAGTAAGCTGATGGCCAGCCTAGATGACATAGTGAAATCTTGCCTCAAAAAACCAAAAACAGGACTTCCGGGAAGATGGCGACCAGGTAGGCAGCAGAGAGGGAACCTCCCAGAGGATTACCACCCAGACAATGGAATACCAATAAAGAAGTAGAGAGATGGATGGAACCTGCAGCATGGACAGACAGAAGCCATGCTCACAGATGGGCAGGAGCAGTGCCTGTAGACAGGTGGAAGCCACATCTAGGGATTCTGTGCTTTGGCTATGGCCACCTGCCAGCTCTGAGCTTGCTCTGTGTTTGTTTCCCGTTGGCACAGGGTGCAGAGGCACTAACCAACTGACTGACCTGATTGTGGAGGTAGCCTGTGCTCCAGAGGAGAAAGTGAGCCCTGGAAATTTGGCAGCTCCAAGGAGAAATAATAGACTGCACCAGCAGCACTAGCCCCAAGGAAAGCCTGTGGCTGTTGGAAACTACAAAAGTAGTGACTTGGTTCTGGCAGGCTAGAGCTGGAGAAGAAATCCATGCAGAAGGTTGATCGGGAACTGTTTGGGGCAAGAGTTCATTGTTCAAGACTGAGCCATAGAACAACTGTAGAACTTCCCTTTGGGCAAGTGCCCTGCCAGCATCTAGTAGTATCAACCCGTCTGATTGCTGTGCTCATCCACTAAAGTGAGCAAGGACCTCACTCGGCTTGGACAGTTGCCACCATCTGAGCTGTAGACAGAAGAGCTTCTGGAGCAGGGTAGGGGCTCCTCACAGACCCCAGTTTTGTAAAGCTAGGCATAGAAAACCATGACTTGCTGGATGTCGAGACTGTAGATCTTGGAAAGCAACCATTTATTAAAAAATTTAGAGGAATTTGGTTGTTTGGCCTTATTCCTTTCCTTTTTTTCTTGTATTGGCTTTTTTTTGGAGGCAGGTTCTTACTATGTAGTTCAGGCTGCCTTGGACTCAATGTGTAGCCCAAGCTGGCCTCAGACTTGTAGTGATCCTCCATTTTGGGGGTTTGAATTTTCCTTTTTTGGGTGGGGGGTTTGGTTTTTTTTTTTTTTTTTTTTTTTTTTTTTTTTTTTTTTTTTTTTTTTTTTTTTTTTTTTTGCTTTGAGACAGGGTCTTGTTATGTAGTTCAGGCTGGTCTCGAATTCATGGCAATCCTCCTGCCTCAGCCTCCTGAGTACTCGGATTACAGGTGTGTGCCACTATGCCATAAAAGAGATCCTAAATGGGCATCATTCTTGGAGTCAACTCTGATATTTCTTTGTTGATTTTTTTGTCTAGTTTATCTATTTGTGAGAGTGGGGTTCCGGTCTCCCATCATAATTGTGTTGAAGCTGATCTGATCTTTTATGTCCAGTAATGTTTATGAAGTTGGGTGTGTTATTGTTTGGTGTATATATAATTGTTATCTCTTCCTGCTGCATTATTCCCTTAAACAATACATGGTGACTTTCTTTGCCTCCTCTGATCAGTTTGGCTAAAAATAGGATAGCTGTTCCTGCTTGTTTCCAGGCTCCCGTTTCATGGCATATTGTTTTCCACCTGGAGCTGGAGAACCAGATTGATAGGCAGCAGTTTGAAGAAACTGTTTGAACTCAACCTTTATGCACAAGCACAGTAGCCAAGGTGCCAATCAGATCTTGAAGGCAACTTGGCTTGTTTTACAGTGAACACCATCATGTACATGGAAACCCACTGAACCCATATGAGAAGATTCTGAAGAAAGTCTCCAAATATATTCAAGAGCAGAATGACAAGATACCTGCTCCCCAAAGCCTGCTAATCGGCCCCATTGAAGAGGACTTTGAGTTACTGAAATTACCATATATGAAGACAGAGGTTTGAGCAGTAGAAGGTAAACAATTGGTTTAAAGAACCCACCTCTTGCTGGGACCCTCATTTATCTGCTGACTGCTCACAGAGTGGCCCTGCCTCCTCTCCAGAGCATTATCCCTTTGGATCTGCTGCTACAGCCCGGTGCCATTTGCTCCAAGGACCAACTTTCTAGAATGCTACACCTTGAGTGATCTTTAGTTGCTCAGCATCCACTCTATGTCTCCATACTGTATAGGACTGTATAATATTTTGATTAGTTCCTGAGAAAACACAATAAAAAATTTCGCTTTTTAAAATTCAAATCTGTTTAGTAAAGTACGGAGTTGGTCAATCAATGCAGTGTTATTTCTTACCTGCCACCTGTGCCACGTTATTCCTCAGGCCAGTTTCCCAGGTGGCTTTTTACTTCAGCAAGTCATATCTTAACCAGCATTCAGACTTACTCCCCCAGATTAATAAAAGACTTTACTCCAGGTGGGGGTAAATATGTCTGTGATTTTGCTAATGCATCTCCCAAATTCCGAAGAACTACTCATTTTGTTATGAATCCTAAGATTGATTTCTACTGTTCATGTTCTCCAGTTGAAGCTCACTGAAGAAAATAATGTATAATGTTATTTGTTTCATTATAGCAATTATTCCTAGTTAAAGCAGTATTTAATGCAATTTCTAGTTCTTTGGAGACTTTTATATTATTGCATTACCTTGAATGTTGGGAAGATGTGGTCTGTGTTGTTTTTTCATTGCACAAATAAGCACAATAAAATGGGCGCTATGGCCGGGGATGTAGCTCAGTGGCACACCACCTGCCTGGCAAGCGTGAGGTCCTGAGTTTGATTCCTGGTACCAAAAAAAAAAAAAAAAGATACATATAAATGCTGTGTTATTGAATGTGAAATAAGCAAGTGTAATAAATATTTAATTATAGTTTTGTTATAAATGTAACTTAGGGAAAAATTTGATAGGAATAATACCATATATTGCTAATTTTTAACGTTACTGGCAAAGCTTATGATTCGTAGACTAGCCTGGTTAACATAGTGAGTTCAAGGCCAGTCTAAACTGCACAGCAAGATGGTGTCTCAAAAACAGAAAAACAAAACAGATTACTCATATACAGTATGCAGAGCACAGAAATCTTATGATTGGTTAAAGTAAGTTACTCCTAATTTATTTTTTTATTACTCCCAATTTAAACTCTCAAGTCTGAGTCTGTATTTCTACCTCTTTTGTTTATATATTCTTAGTATTGGGTTTCTGAAGGCCTTCATTTTTTTTTTTTTTTTTTTTTGGAAACAAGATCTCACCATGTACTTTAGGCTGGCCTAGAACTTTTGGGGACTGTCTTGGTTACCTTTCTCTCATTGCTGAGACAAAATACCCAACACCCAAATTGAAGGAAGGAAAGGTTTATTTAGCTTACAGTTTGTGGAGGTTTCAGTCCTTACTTGGCTGGTTCTAAGGCAGAATGGCACATGGCAGAGAGCAAACTGTTCACGCAGCAGAGCACAGTAAAAACCTCAAGCAAAAGGGAGGAATGGCTGCAAGCAGCCTCCTTTTCTCCCCTACATTGTAAACAGCCTACCCCTACCCAGGGGTCGTGAACCTCTCACACAATCTCCATGCCCTCCTCTTCCACAGGCTCAGGATGTTTACAAAGTAAGCACCCCAGCTTCCTGCTGAATCACTCAGTTAAACCTCCAGATTCCCCAAGTTGACACAATGTATCAACCATAACAGGGACCCTCCTGCCTCAGCCTCCTGAGTTCTGGTATTACAAGGCATGTATCACCATGCCCAGATGAAGTCCTTCATTCTTTGGAGGTTTGAGAGCACTGCATTCAAGAGAAAATCAGGAAATACATTAGAAAAGAATGAAGCAGTTAAAAGTCTGTCAGAGATATTTTAGGTGCTAATACTGTATTTAATCTTTCAGATTTTATTTTTTCTTAATCTGGTAGTTATTCCATAAATCCCATTGGTCTAGGTGGTATTTTAATTGTGTAAATCTCCTTTGTTACTTTATACCCTGTAATAGTGTGTCTGCCTACCTTTTAAATCCAATGCAATAACTTTGCTGAAATATTAATGTTAGTAAAACTTTCCTTAAAGAAAAAAAAATTATTCCATGTATATTATCAGATAACAGCATGATGAAACTAAAAATCAGTGGCAGAAGAAACCACAAAAATGCAAACGCACGAAAATTAAACAATACCTTTTTTATTTTGTTTTGTTTGAGAACTAAAGGTCAATCTCTTTATGAACATAGCCACAAAAATCCTCAACAAGACAATGACAAACAGAATGGAACAAGACATCAAAAAGTTGAAAATGTAGTAATCATGACCAAGTAGGCTTCATCATAGGGATGCAAGGATGGTTCAAATCAGTACACGTAATGCACCACATAACAGCAGCAAAGACAACAATCACGTGTTCATCTAAATGCAGAAAAACTTTGAGAAAATTCCGACATCAATTCATGATAAAAGCCCTGAAGAAAATAGGTATACAAGGACCTTATCTCAATCTGATGAAAGCCATTTTTGACTAACCAATGGCCACTAGCTCATTAAATGAGGAAAAACTAAATCTCTTCCTCTAACATCAGGAAGAAGGTAAGGATTCCACTATTACCACTCCTGTTCAATACAGAAATGTTAGCTAGGGCAGTCAGGCAGTAGAAACAAAAAAAGCGCTATGGATAGAAAAGGAAAAATTCAAATTATTTGCAGACCACATGATCCTCTAAATAGAAGGCCTAAAAAAGTCTACCAAAAGATTCCTAAAATCCAAATTTAGTTGTGCAACAGGTGTTATGGTTTGTATCTAGATGCTCTGCAAAGCCTCATGCAGTCACAGACCTTTTTCAGAGGTGGTTAGATCTAGAATGCATGATGTTGGGATTGAGGATGTGTGGTTGCTAAATAATCAGTCCACTGATTGTTTTGGCACCCCGTCTGATCCTGATTGTCCGGATAAGATAAAAGGGTTAGAAACAGGCCTGCCTTCCCTTGTTGCTTTTGCTGTCTTCCGCTGCCATGAACTGTTGCCCCTCTGCCATGTGCCACCTTGCCTTGGAGCCAGGGGATTATGCACTGAAACCTTTACAAACTGTGAGCTAAATAAACCTTTCCTCTTTTAACTTTGGGTGTAGGATGTTTTGTCTCAGCAATGAGAAAAGTAACAAAGCAGCAAGATACAAAATTGACTCACAGGCGGGGATGTAGTTCAGCAGCATAAGCGCTTGCCTGACAGCCCTGAGGTCATGAGTTTGATTCCTGGTACCAAAATAAAATAAAGTCTAATCAAAATTGACCCACAAAAATCAATAGTGTTCTTGTATACCAGTAAAGAATTCACTTACAAGTTAGGAAAACAATACAATTCACAATAGCATCAAGAAAAATTAAATACTTCAGAATTAAGGAAGTGAAAGATCTCTACAATCAATATGACAGTACTCTGAAAAGGAGATTAAAGAGGACATTAGAAAAATGGAAAGATATCCCCTGTTCCTTGATAGACACAGCTAATGTGGCAAAATGGCTGTACTTCCAAAACCAATATATGGTTTAATGCAAGAGGGTATGGTGGTGCATGCCTATAATCCAAGGCTGAGGTAGGAAGATTGTAGCAAGTTTAGGGCCAGCCTGGGCTCCATAGTGAGTTTGAGGTCAGCTTGCACTACATAGACCCTGTCTCAAAAAAACCAAAAAACCCCAAAAGTTTAATGCAATCTCAATCAAAATACTGGGAGAATTCTTCACAGAATTTGAGAAAATAATCAAATTCATATGGAACCAGAAAAGAAGCAGAATAGCAACAGCAATCCTGTGCAACAAGAGCAAAGGAGGCATCACAGTCCTAGACTTCAAGTTATATTACAAAGCTATAGTGACTTTTTTTAAAAAGCATGGCACTAGAATAAAACCAGACATGTGGATCAATGGAACAGAATAGAGGGTGCCAGAAAAACCCAAGGCACATAGAACTATCTCATCTTTGACAAAGGAGCCAAAAACATGTCCTGGAGAAAAGATAGCCTCTGTAACAAATGGCGCTGGGAAAAATTGGCTATCCGCACACAGAATCTAGACCCATATACCTCACCATTAACTAAGCTAAAATCAAGATGGATCAAACATCTGTTAAAAACTTAATCTACTGGAAAATAAAAAAGGTAAAACTCTTGAAGACAGAGGCACAGAACTTCTGAACAGAACCCCAGATACATAAAGAATAACATCTAGAATCAACAAAAGATATCATACCAAATTAAAAACCTGCTGCATTGCAAAGGAAAAAACCAACAGAGTGAAGAAACAATGTACGGCATGGGAAAAATTTTTTCCAGCGACTCCTTACAGGACTAATCCAGCATACATAAAGAATTAGACTCCCCAAAATAAGTCTGTTGTAGTCAGCGTTTGCAAAGGAAACAATTTAATACAGGACTGATAGTTTATAGGATTATTTTATAATAGTAACGTAAGGAATCAAATACAAAAGTGCAGGAAATCTGTCCACACACTAAAGACTCAAAGAATCCAACTGAGGGCCTGGATCCCATGGCAATGTCCTGCATGAGTTCAGTTGAAGACGTAGAGCCCATGACAATGCCTCCTACAAGTCCAACTAGAGGCCTAGAGCCCATGACAATGTCTCATGTGAGTCTGTGTCAAGGAACTGCACCGGGAAGACCCAAAGATCAGTGGCAGAAACTAGAAAGTCTGTGCTAGCAGGTCAAAGGATCTGTGCCATTGGGTGAGTGATCTGCACTGGAACCAGAAAGTGACACTCAAGGACTGGAGCCCTCCTGAAAGGTACCACAGCCATCCTCATCATCAGTGAGGTCCCAAGCTCCTGTGATGATGAGAACAGCTGAGTCCATATCAGGAAACCCAGTGCAACAAGCTTTCTCCAGAACATTGAACAGTGCACTGTCTTCCCCTCCAGAACCAGGAAGTGACGCTCAAAGTAAGGACCAGAGCTCCCTCAAAGTGAACTGTAGCCATCCTCAGCCACAACAAGGTCCCAAGCTCCTTTGACAGTGGGAACAGCCAGGTTCATATCAGGAAAGCCAGCATGACAAGCTCCTTCAGGGGAGCCCACGGGCCCCAGGAGAACCAGTAGCCTCTCTTCTTCCCCTCCAGTTCTCCTTTTATGCTGTTGGCAACAGTCCTCAGGTGGGTCTCCCACACCCAGCACCTCACTGATTCAATTCAGCTGGGTGTTACAAGTTGACCACCAGTTGTCAGTGCACTACAAAGACCCAATGAAAAAATAGGCAACTGGAATGAATAGATACTTTGCAGCAACAGAAGAAGTACAAATGTCCGATGAACACCTAAGAATGTTCAGTAGCTCTGGTTATTAGGGAAGTGTAAATTAAAACACAGAATTCCATCTCATTTTAGAAAGAATGGCTGTTATCAAGAAGTCAAATAATAACAACTGCAGACAGTGCAGCAGGGAAGTAGGAACCCTTCTCCATTATTGGAGGGAACGTAAACTAGTATGGCCGTTATGGAAATCAGTAGGGAGATTTCTCAGATAACTAATACAAGAAATTCCATTTACCCCAGCTATAGTATTCCCTTTGTGGATATCTTCCAGAAAGAGTTAAAGACATCATAATATAGTGATACAGCATACCCATGTTTAGACCAGCACAATTCAGAATAGTTGAGTACTGCAAGTGGCCAATAGGTCCATCAACAGATCAATGGATAAAGGAAGTATGGTGTTTATACACATGGTACTACTTTGCCATCAAGAAGAGTAAAGGAGTCGTTTGTAGGAAAGTAGATGCATCTTGAGACCATAATGATTAGTGAAATAAATCAGACACACAAGCTTAAATGTCACATGAAAAACCAAAAACATGAATAAAAAATAAAGATAATAGGATAAAGAAAGAACTTTTGCAGAAGGGAAGGGGATCAAGAGATGGGAGGAGGGAGGAACTGGAGGGGAACGAAAAGAATTAAGATGTGTTATGTCCTTGTACCAACTTTCCAGGAGGCATGTAGATTAAGTAATAATCATTATTTATTGAAATCATGTACCAATAAAAATTAAAAACTGAAAAATGGTGACTAGAAATAAAATAAGAAAATAGAAATTATTTTCCCATGTGAAAACAGTATGATGACACCTCAAAAGTTTGAACCAGAGCTACCATGTGATCCAGCATCCCACTTACAGGTACAGCCAAAAGACGGGAAGCTGGTAGGTTGAGGAGACAAGTGCAGTCTCCTGTATTATGTCTACTCTGTAGTTCTACAGTCTGTTGTGGTACTACGTAAAATGGAGAGTGGGAATAAACTGAATGTCCATCAGCTGATGAGCTCTGTTCAGCCATAAAAAGGAATGAAATTCTGTTATTTGTGACATTGGATCCAGAGATCATTATATTAAATGGAAAAGCCTGAAGATAAGCACTGCATGATCTCACTCATCAAGTGAAATCTGAAAGGTTGACCTCCCAGCAGCTGAGAGTAGGATGGTGGTTACCAGAGGCTGGGACAGTGGGGGAGGTCTGGGGAAAGGCGGGTCACATACCAGGCACCATCTCTCAAAGTTCCCCTTCAGTGCCACCACACGAGGAACTGAGTTCCCGGCAGGACTTTTATAGGACAGACCATACCAAACACAGCACCAGTGTGGCTTTAGCTGTGAACTTTTAAAGGGTCTTTTTCTTTTAAATCATACTGAAGAAGTTATATTCTTAGTAGAAATTCCCTTCTATTGTTTTGTTTATCATGAAAAGGTGTTGGATTTTGTCTATTTAGAGTATTATATGAATTTTATTTTATGAATGTAGTATATTATAATATTGGTGTTAATGCATTATACAGACCTTACATTCCTGGGATAAATCCCAATTGGCCCACACAGATAGAAGTACTCGGTATCCTGAAAAAAATGCCTTGGGTAGTACACAGAACTGGATCTCCAGTCACTTTTTTTTAATTTTGAAGACAAAAGAATTGAAACATATCAACGACCAAACAGACATAAACCAGAATAACACAAAAACAATAAGGGAAATACCAAGTTACAGAGAAGATAGTAGGGAATGAACAATGGTTGCTGTATTACATAATGTTATGTTTAAATTGGTTTCTCAGTTATACAAATAAAGGCATGTACAATTGATCAAACAATTCTCACCACCCTCATCTCCATTGTTCCCCCACCCCAGAAGTCGTCTACCCTTTGATGATAACTATACTTTTTGGTTTTATTCACTCCCTTGGATTCTCACATTGGGAAGACACATGGCTGCTTCAAATTATGCTGCAACATACATGGGTGTACACAGATTACTATGGCACTAGGTGGAAAAGCATCCAATCTCAAAGATGGTACATAGGCAGGGACCCAGGCACACTAAGCAGCACCTCGCTGACAAGCCCTCAAGGCCCTCGGGGGTCCTGTTGAGTCAAGGGAGTCACCCTTGTGTACTGCCAGGCTCCACCTCAGTGTGGCACGCCCGGGGGCCCAGTTGAGCCTGTGGAGTTGCCCTGCTTACCACCAGGCTCCGCCCTGTCACCGTGTGCCTGGGGGCCCAGTTCAATCCGTGGGGTCACCCCTGCATACTGCCAGGCTCCACCCTGTCGCCATGCAGCGGGGGCCTGTTCAAGTCTGCAGGTTCTCCCTCACAGACTGCCAGGCTCCACCCCATTACCATGTGCTGGGGACCTGGTCCAGGTCTTCAGGGTTTTTGTGTAGTGTGCAGGGAGCCCCCCTTCCCCCATAGTCTGTTGAGCACCCTGTCAAGGCCCCTGGGGTCCCCTCATAGGCCACCAGTGTCTCCCTGCAGGCTGCCTATGACTCTTTGGCAGCTATCCCCACCCAGCTAGAGGTCCAGGTCTGCATCCTACTTGCAGGTCTCTGCCTCCTCCCATCTCTCGAACTCCAGTGCTGCTGCTCCCCAGCACACACACAGCTGGTCACTGGGCGCACTTACCATGCTGGGCACAAGTGGCGTGAAGTATCCCCCACCTGTGCTCACTGAGGTAGTCCAGGGTGTGTACTAAGTTTAGTTATTAGTTTTAGGAGACAACTGGAGGAGTTTCTCAGGTCTTCTGTGTAGAGTATGTTGTCATCTCAATCTCCAGGACTGCTGCTTTTTATATTACTTGTCTCTATGGGTTCATACTAGGTTCATATGTGCAAGTGGTATGAAGTCCCTCTTGGTGCTCATAGTAGTAGTTTAGAGTGGGTCCTGAAGCCTGTGATCTCAGCCCGTTGCTCTCTGGAACATATGTTGGGTGCGAGGGGCACCAAGTCTCAAGGTGCTCACAGAGGGAGTTCAGGATGGGACCTAGAACCCAGTAACTCAGCTCGTGCTTCCTTCTTGGTGTTGGAGTGAGAAGGGCACGGGGCCATCTGGCATCTGCACTTCACTCTTGCTGGTGTGCTCCAGTTCCCGTTTGTTCATTGGCTGGATCCCTGAGGATTGCTATGGCCCAAGGGTCACTGCCACTGCTCTCTGTTGGTATTTGTTCTCACAGGGGAGAGGTAGCAGGCCACAGCCTCGGACTAGGTGCAGAGCTGGGTGTGGCGGGCTGTGTACTGGTGGCTTTGTCTCCGCCTTACCTCAAGGAGCTGATTAGAGCGGGTCACTGCAGAGTGGGCGTGCTGCTTTAGTGGCTGTTGTTCCTTTTCATCATCAAGCGGGGTTCGACAGCACCTCCCAACTGCCGCTGCTTCTTTTCTGGGCTTTGCTTTCTCTGCTCCAGTTTTGGCCCAGCTCTCGGAATTTCGCTGTCCTTTGGCCGAGTTGGGAGGCTTCCTCAAGCAGGGGCTTCTGAAGCTGAAGCTGCAAGTGCAGGAATGAAGGAGCAGGCCGAGGATGTGTATGGAGTGGTGACTCCCTTTTTCTCCTCCTCCTCTTCCTCTAGCTGCACCATGGCAGCCACCCGAGCTGTTCCTCAGGGAGGGATTTTGTTTGCTCTTTCTGATGGCTTCAATCCTCATTTCAAATCCTTCCTGGTACCAGGGGACCCACTTCTCTTCTTCTTGTCTTTCTCATGTTGCTATAATCCAGTGTCTGGATGGTGATCCTCCAGGAGGATCTTTCTCTACTGCTTACCCAGTTGCCATCTTCCCAGAAGTCCCTCTAAGAGCAATTTAAATAGAAATGTCCAAAGATCTCCTGAGGGCAGCCACGGAAGTGGCCAGTGTGTCAATAATGGAGAACCAAGGCACCCGTAATGCCTTCTTTTTGTAGCTCTTGGCTTTATGAAGCTTCAGCCAGGTGCTGCTTTCTAGCAAGCCTTGGTCCTCCAGCCCATCACTGAACCAGCCGCTCTTGCTGGTCCGCAGCTGCTGCTCCTCTTTGGGGTCACATGCCGGGGAGCTTGGGGGGCCGGTGCTGGGCATGGTGGCCAAGGGAGCGCAACCCCAGGGCAGGGGCAGTGAGGCTGCAGGGCTGGCGGCGGCGAGGCCAGGGGGCTGCGGTGCTCACTGCCCTAGGTCAGCTCCATGGCACGGGGCTCCAGATCCTGGCGGCAGCAGCAAGCATGGTGTGGACCCAAGTCCAAAGTGGGAGGCGCTGCAGAGCCACCGGGTGGAAGGATGCACTCCCCAGTCACTTTTAAAGTTGTATGTACTGTTTAAAATTTTGAGACAAGGTCTTGCTAAATTGCTAGGGTGGGACCCAAACTTGGAATCCTTCTGTCTCAGCTTCCATGCCCAGCTCTCAAAAGTGTAAGAGTATAAGACAGCAAGACAAAGGATGTAGCTCAGTAGTAGAGCACTGACCTTGCATCTGTAAGGCCCTGGGTTCGACCCTCAGCAACACAGACACACACACAAACACACACAAACACACACACACACACACACACACACACACACACACACACTATAATATAGGAGTCCTAAGACCAACAATTTGGGTATTTTCCATTTAGGAATCTCTTCACAACACCTGTATGAGAAATGAATGATTGTTATCAACCCCACTCATGGACTGATAGCCTGACTACAATCTGGGCTCTGCACTGCTCCATGACCTGCTGCCTGTAGTAGTCTTTCAGATTCCTCACAGCAGTTTTAAGCTTCAGAGTAATCAGTAAGTGCAAGCCCTGTTCTCCTTGAGCAGGATCTATGGGCTCCAGGTGTTTCCACATCACCAACTTTGGCGGCCCTGGGAGGATGTGTCCTTGATGTTTGCTTTGCCCTCCCTTAGACCTTGGGAGGCTGCCAGATGCTGAAGAGCAGATGCCCAGATGGAACGGCAGCTTCCCTCTGCAGTACCTGTGGGAAGCAATGGCCTTCTAGGAGCCCACACCTTTGGACAGCACCACACATTCTGTGGAACTGCAGTGCAGATCCAAGTCCCTGGGCCTTGGGGCTCCCCAGTGGCTTCTCCTAGGGCAAATCTCTGGCCAGCTATAAAAGTCTGGAGTACAAAAAATGAATTGCAGGATGAACTGGCTTTTCCAAAAAAATCTTTTTATGTATGTATTGGACTTTATTTGGAAAGTTTATTGCAGGAGGTGGGAAAAAGACTATTGTAATAAAAAGAGGGGATCTTGTAATAGGGAGAACATTCCAACCACAAGATCTACAAACATCTCAAAATGTCAGGCCAGAAATGCCAGATTCCATTTTGAAGAAGAATGCTTCCCATCAACACATTCTCTTTCTCTCTCTCTCTTTCCAATTCTTCCTTCCTTCCTTCATCTCTCTCTCTCTCTCCCTCTCTCCCCCTCCCTCTGTTTTTCGAGACAAGATCTCACCATGTGGTTCATGGCTAGCCTTGAACTCTATGTAACCCAGGCTGGCCTTGAACTTGAAGAGATCCTTCTCCCTCAGCCTCTCAAGTGCTGGGATCACAGGTATATGTCACCATGCCCAGCTTCCATCATGACTTCTTCAATGAGTAGATTTTTTTTTAAGAGAGAAAAGGTAAAATATAAACAGACAATGGCCTGGCAAGCACAAGGTCCTGAGTTCAATCCCCAGTTCTGCATAAAAAAAAAAAACCCAAAAAACAATGAAAGGAGTAGATTTCTTAAGTGTAAACTGTTCATACAAATCCAGTTCAGGAAACTGAGTGTGGTCTTTCAGTCTGATTGAAAAACATCCACTAGTCATGCTCATAAAAGCTGGGTGCATAGTGTACACATCTCTTCCCCCAAGGAGCACAAGGCCAAGGAGATCCCAGGGCACGGGATTTGACAGCATGTGGGAATGGGGCCCCGGGAGTCATGGGATATGGGCAGCCCGATGGATACTGAGTTGGTGGCAAACTGTGGCCATTGCTATGAAGACATAAACACGAATTGAAAGTGCAAAAATGATCATGACCTGATAAAAATAAATGCAACTAAGACAAATCAGCTCCTGCCTTTGGTGTGAGACAATGATTTTTCTTCTTTCTACCTCTGGGTACTGTCTAACACACTTTCCAATTTTACAGTAACAGACTGTAAAATAATTTATTTATTTATTTATTTTATTTTTTTTTTTAGTAGGGAATTAGAACTGGATGTTGTATTACATAGTTATCTTCACATTAGTTAACACAAAAACATTAAAGGAAATACCAAATTATAGAGAAGATAGTAGGGAATTTGCACTGGATGCTGTATAATATAAAGTGATCTTCATTTCTGCTAATACAAAAACGACTGAGGAAATACAGAATTATAGAGAACATAGAAGGGAATTAGCTCTGGATGCTGTCCTACATAATGTTACCTTCATCTTTG
>PVLD010025047.1:0-24386 GCA_004027595.1 Dinomys branickii | reverse complement strand
CTCGTAATGGGAGTCAGGTTTCTAACACACACACACACACTCGTAATGGGAGTCAGGTTTCACACACACACACACACACCCCGTAATGGGAGTCAAACTCAGGAGCTTGCACTGGCCAGGCAGTATCTCCGGCCCTGCCCTCATCATTTGGTACTGGGATTTGAACCCAAGTCCTTCACACTGAGCTATATCTCCAGGCTTTTTATTTATATATATATTCTTATATTTTGAGATAGGGTCTCACTACGTTGTCCAGGTTGGGTTTGAACTTTACCGCCTCCTGCCTCAGCCTCTCTGAGTGCTGGGATTATAGGCTAGTACACACCGGCCCCCTCTCTCTCTCTCTCTCTCTTTCTTTTTCTTCCTTCCTTCCTCTTTATTTTTTCTCTTTCTTTCTTTCTTTCCTTCCTTCTTTCTTTCTTTCTTTTTCTTTTTCTTTTCTTTTCTTTTCTTTTCTTTTCTTTCTTTCTCTTTTTTGGGTACCAGGAATCAAGCTCAGGACGTTGCACTTGCCATGCAGACGCTTATGCCTCTGAGCTATATCTCTGGCCTCTCTTTGGCTTTTTTTAAGGTGCTGAGGATTTAACACAGGTCTATGCTGGGCAAGCACTATACCACCAAGCTACATTCTCAGTCCAAAAAGTCTACTTTTCTTTCTTTTGTCTTTTTGAGACAGGGTCTTGCTATACAGTCCAGGCTGGCCTTGAGCTCACTCTGTAGCCCAGGCTGGCCTCGAACTCGCAGCCATTTTCTGCGTCAGCCTCCCCAGTGCTGGGATTATAGTTAGTACTGTTATAGGCAGCTGAGTCAGATAGAAATATTATAGGCAGTCAGACAGGGCCTGGCCCTTGAAGAAGCCAACATAAAAGATACCTGCGGGCCAGACCTCAAGACAAAGGGGGCTAAACAAATGCAGCCACATACCCCCTGGGTGTGAATGTCGGGAATGCTAAATAAGTAACAACCACCTTCAGAAAGCCAGGAAGTCCTTGATCTGACCCCTGACAGTAAAAGCCCTGCTCTGCATTCATGCCCACTTGCTAAGTGACTCGCTTCCCCATTTGATCCTTGTCCACCCAGGCTTACCTAAATAATTATCCTTTCAGTCTTATTGGTGGACCATAGTTTTGTCCATTTCCCCTACCTTGAACCCGCCTCACCTCATGGTTTTTCCCTATAAAAGTCCCTAGAAAAGACAGTGGGGGGGTAACCCGCTCGGGGGCCCCCCTTCTGTCCTTCTCTTGGACAGAAGCTTTCTTTCTCTCAATAAATATATTCTGCTCTTAACCTCCGTTCCTAAAATTCATTCTTTGATTTTAGAGAGAACACAAACTCATCTGATATCATTCAGGTTGGGAGTTTTATTTTCCTGTATCAGTACCACGCCCAGTTTCCATTTTTTAATAAGTACCCAAGTGACTGTTAGACACATGAAAGTTGAAAGCAGTGCCTTCACAGATACTAAAATGCCGATTTCTAAAATGCTATTTAAAGTTTTCAGCATTTCTATAAATTCATGTAGCCTTAAGCAGCCCTGTAAAGTTAAAAAATGATTGTTAGTCCCTTCTGACAGAAGAGAAAATGGAGGCAATGAGGTTAAAGCATTGGTGATGATTTTTGACCCCGATTCATCTGTGAGTTGTTTTATTTTCTTGGTTTGTTGTTGTTTTTGCCGTTTTGAGGCAGGGCCCCACTATGCAGTTCAGGCTGGCCTTGAGCTCACTTTGTATCCTAGGCTGGTCTCGAACTTGCAACGATCCTCCTCCTGCCTCCCGAGTGCTGGGATTACAGGCATGCCCCACCTTGCCCAGCTATTGTCTTTTTTTTTTTTTTTTGAGACAGGGTCTCGCTGTGTAGTTCAGACTGACCTTGACTCACTATGTAGAGCAAGCTGGCCTCAAACTCCAAACTCCTGATCTTACTTCCTCAGCCTTGGGAATGAAGGGATTGTAGGCGTGGACATCACACCCCGTGAGAGCATTTTAAAAGTATCTGTTTTGAGCAGGGTGTGGTGGCCCACACCTCTGATCTCAGCACTTGGGAAGCTGAGGCAGGAGGATTGAAAGTTGGAGTTTTGCCTGCCTGGGCAATTTTGCAAGGGGATATCTCAAAATAAAAATAAAAAAGGTTAGAATGTGGCTCCCTTATGGGGAGAAAATAATACATAGGTTTTGGACGAATGCTAAAGAAAAAGAGTGAAGCCGAGTGTGGCGGTGCACACCTGCAATCCCAGCACTCAGGAGGCTGAGTCAGGAGGATCTTGTGAGCTGGAGGCCAGCCTGGGCTACAAAGTGAGCTCGAGGCCAGCCTGAACTGCATAGCGAGACCCTGTGTCAAAAAGACAAAAAAAAAAAAAAAAAAAAAAGGTGGAATGGTGTCATGTCCTCTTCTAAATAATTGAGGAAGCACCAAGGAGTAAAGGGGAAAAACAAGACCCTCACCCGGTGCTCAATTAGTAAACTCTCGTCCCTGGAATCCAACCAAAGGAAGGAAGATACTCAGACCCCATAAGGGCGGGGAGCCTGCGTCCCCCTTCTGTGTCACCAGCAGCACCCTGCATGGATGGGTGCGAATCCATCGGAGCATCCTGACAGAAGGGGGCCACCACTGCCCCAGCCTGCTGTACTTACACCATTCGGATGTTCGTGGAAGTTCACGTGACTGTTCTAGATGCCAAGAGACAGTGGCTTGTTTCTATTTTGTCCAAATTGTTTCCTGTATCTTCGTTTTCAAATCACTTCTGCTCTTGGTTTGAAACCTACGTTGGCCCATCATGCTGTTTACTCCTATTTATTGTCTTCTTTGCCTTTCCTATTTAACTTTCTTCCATCAACTCCTTAATCTACAAACTCCTTTCCTTAATTTGTCTTCTCTCTCAGTGCCTTTTAAGTGGGAGGAGGTTGGGTTTTTTGAGACAGGGTCTTGCTATATCATTTGGGCTGTCCTTGAACTCACTATGTAGCTCAGGCTGGCCTCAAGTCGCAGCAATCCTCCTGCCTCAGCCTCCTGAGCGCTGGGATTCCAGACATGTGCCACCACTACACCCAGCTTCTCAGAGCCTTTTACATTTGGGTGTTTTTTGTTTTTTGTTTTGCCTTTTTTGAGACAGGGTCTCGCTATGCAGTTTAGACTGGCCTTGAGCTCACTTTGTGGCCCAGGCTGATCTCGAACTTGCGACGATTCTCCTGCCTCAGCCTTCCAAGTGCTAGGATTACAGGCGTGCGCCACCATGCCTGTCTACTCAGTAGAATCTTTAACATCCAGGTTCCATTGTTTTTGGCTGCTTTCTGGAACATTTCTGGACAACTAGGACAGACAATTTTTGCTTTCTTTAGTTTGGTTTTCATTTTGGCTTTTTGAACTCTGTATGTAGTCCAGGGTGGCCTCGAACACATGGGATCCTCCTGTTCTAGGCAGCTGAGTCAGATAGAAATATTATAGGTAGTCAGACAGGGCCAGGCCCTCGAAGAAGCCACTGGGGAAGATGAGATACCAGGCAACTGTGGGGGAGACAGACATGTCCAGCTGTGGATAAGAGACTAAACAGACGTGTCCACACACCTCCGGAGGGATGGACCTCAGGGGCTGATATTCACCATAGACAGCATCACCTGTATTCGTGCCCGCTGGCTACATGACTCGCTTCCCCATTTGATCCTGATTTAATCAATTTGACCTGAACAATTATACTTGTAAGCTTATTGGCTGACCATAGTTTTGTCCCACCTCATGCCCACTTTGTGATTTCCCTTTTTTTCCCCCACCTTGGGCCTACCTCACCTCATGGTTTGCTCTATAAAAATCCCTAGAAAAGACACGTTGCTGGGCACCCTACTCAGGCCCCCTTCTGTCCCTCTCTGACAGCTTTTTGTTTTGTTTTTCTTTTTGAGACAGGGTCTCACTATGCAGTTCAGGCTGCCCTTGAGCTCACTTTGTAGCCCAGGCTGGTGTTGAACTCGCACCGATCCTCCTGCCTCAGCCTCCCGAGTGCTGGGATTACAGGCGTGCGCCACCATGGCTGGTGGAAAGTGTTTTGGTTTTGTTTGTTTTCTTTTTGGTTTTCTTTCCTTCAATATATATGTTCTTCTGTTAACCACTGTTTCTAAAATTCATTCTTTGGTTTTAGGGAACACGAGCTCATCCCAGATATTGTTCAGGTTGGGAGTTTCTTTCCCCTACATCATTTCCTGCTTCAGTTTCCTGAATGCTGAGATTAAAAGGGTGCTGGCTAGGACAGACAATTTAGATGCTGGCATTCTTTTTCTTTCCCCTTTGGTACTAAGAATCCAAACTCAGGACCTTGGGCTTGCCGGGAAGAATCCAGGCATTCTTAAGCAATGGTGAATGTAGACTTGGGTATAAGAAACATGCAAGCCAAGCATCATAACTTTCTGTGGTGGCTCACACTGTGTTTCCCAGACACAGCGTGCACGTGTATCTTTGCTCTCAGCCTCTGTTTCTCTTTGCTTGGCCCAGGCTCACTCTGCAGGGCCACCTTCTCTACTACTCTTCGCTTTTACTTTTTGTTGTTGTTGTTGTCTTTTTGGACAGGGTTTCCCTGTGCAGTTCGATTCCTGGTACCAAAATAAAACAAACAAATGTTTAGTTGGCGAGTCACTTCACAAACAAGCTACCTACATAACAACCACTGTTAATTCCTGTCATCTTGTTTTGAAATCTTGTGTCATTTTTATTGGGTTTTTTTTTTTTTTTTTTGGCGGTACTGGGGATTGAACTCAGGACCCTGCGCCTGCTAGGCAGGCGCTTATTCCACTGAGCTATATCCCCAGCCCCCAGTATCATTTTTATTGTGAGAATTTTTGTTTTTTTCTTGGTTTGTTGTTGTTTTTGCCGCTTTGAGACAGGGTCTCGCTATGCAGTTCAGGCTGGCCTTGCGCTCACTTTGTAGCCCAGGCTGGTTTTGAACTCGCAATGATCCTCCTGCCTCAGCCTCCTGAATGCAGGGATTATGAGCATGAGCCACCACACCCGGCTCTGTTGTTATTTTGTTTTTTTCTCTTTAAAATATTTTTTAAAAAAATAGAAATGAGCTACCCAGTAACAGTAAGAAGGAAAAGTCATGTGTGTGTTAGAAGTGTGTGCTCAGCTTGTGGAACTGCATGAAACAAAAGGAAAAAATAGAAAAGATAACCTGGCGCTGTGCTTCCAAGGCTTTCTGCCTCGCTGGAAAATAAATTTGTTGTTACAACTGTTCATTGAGAAAATAAAGAGATGGGTTAAAAACAAGAAAAACAAATTTTAAATACTAGTCAGGAGCCTGAGATAGCTCAGTTGGGAGAGCATTAAACTAGAGATGCAGAGAAAAATACCACAGCCGGGCATAGCGCCGCATGCCTGTAATCCCAGCCCTTGGGAGACTGGGGTGGTGATGATCTTTTCAAGTTTGAGGCCAGCCTGAACTGCATAGTGAAACCCTGTCTCAAAAAGATAAAAAAACCACAGAAATATCTGGAATAAGTATCTTTGATTTTTCAGTTGTTTTTTTGTGTGTCTTTTTGAGACAGTTTTACTATGCAGTTCAGGCTGGCCTGGAACTTACTTTGTAGCCTAAGAAGATCCTGAACTCAGTGATCCTCCTGCCTCAGTCTCCCCAGTGCTGGGATTATAGGTGTGTGCCACCACACCTAGCTATTTCTGTTGTAAATTCCATAATCAACCTATCTTTTTTTTGTTATTATTATTGGGAATCAAGCTCAGGACCTTGCGCTTGCCAGGCAGGTGCTTATGCTATTGAGCTATATCCCCAGCCCCCTAACCTATCTTAGAATGTGGAATGTTTTAAGAGTATATACATATATTAAATCTGTTAACCTTCCTAACAACCTTACTGGGTTTGGTTTTTTCAAGCTTTTTAGCTGGGCGTGGTGGTACAGGCCCGTAATCCCAGCACTAGGGATGCTGAGGCAGGAGATCATTGCAAATTTGAGGCCAGCCTGGGCTACAAAATGAGCTCAAGACCAGCCTGAGCTGCATAATGAGACCCCATCTCAAAAATACAAGAAAAAAAATAATTTTTTAATAGTGGGGATTGACCCAGGACCTTCATACTGAGTTACGTCCCTAGCCCCGCCCCCATTGGATTTTTTGAGAGATTCTTGCTAAATTCTGAAGCCTAGAGTCAAATCTGTTATCTAATCTGTCTACCTCAGCCTTCCAGAGTGCTGGGACTGAATATCTTCTCACAAATGAACAAAGCAAAACGCAGGTTAAGCAGAACGTATAAAATCATACAACTAGTAAGGACCAAAACAAAGATCTCAGTCCTGGTGGCAAAGTCCATGTTAACTTCTTCGTTTTTCTTGTAGCTGGGCATGGTGGTACATGCCTATAATCTCAGCACTCAGGAGGCTGAGGCAGGAGGATCATTGCGAGTTTGAGACCAGCCTGGGCTACAAAGTGAGCTCAAGGACAACCTGAACTCTATAACGAGACCGTCTCAAAAAGACAAAAAAACAAACGAAAAAAAACCCACCTTCTTGGAACCCACCCAGGCTGACTGTCTGCAGTTTTCTCATTTCTTACTGGGTAGAATTAGATAGTACTTCCTGTTTTGGCTTATGTCTTCTATGGCACTTTAAAAATTTGAAAAATAATACATTTATTGCAAAGAATCTAAAAATTCATTCACCAAATATCATTTATAAAGATTCAAGCAAAAGGTATTATCACCAGGCATAGTAGCTCACACCTGTAATCCCAGTACTAGGGAAGCTGAGACAGAATGATCACCATGATTTTGAGAGGCCAGCCTGGACTACAGTGGTGATTTTAAGCCAGTCTGAACTACAGAGCCAGACCTGTCTCAAAAAATAAAGTGCTGCCAGGCATGGTAGTGCATATCTGTAATCCTGTAATCCCAGCACTAGAGAGGCTGAGACAGGAGGATCTTGTGTGTTCGAGACCAGCCTGGGCTACGAAGTAAGCTCAAGGCCAGCCTGACCTGCATAGCGAGGAGCCGGGGATATAGCTCAGTGGAATAAGCGCCTGCCTAGCAAGCGCAGGGTCCTGAGTTCGATCCCCAGTACCGCCAAACTGCATAGCGAGACCCTGTCTCAAAAAGACAAAATAATAATAATAGTAATAAGCCAGGCGAGGTAGCGTACACCTGTAATCCCAGCACTCTCTCGGAGGCTGAGGCAGGAGGATCATTGTGAGTTGGAGACCAGCCTGGGCTACAAAGTGAGCTCAAGTCCAGTCTAAACTGCATAGCGAGACCCTGCCTCAAAAAGACAAAAAAAATAAAAATAATAATAATAATAAAGTATTATCAATACGTGCATGATTCCTCAAATACATGCTGGTTCTGTTTTGATGGATAAAGTATAAACCTAGTTAAGTCACAAATGGATTTGCCAAAGTTGTAGAAGTTTCTTAACATTACACCTATTCTTTTACTTCACATATTAAAAATCTGTGATCATATTTATTGCATTTATCACATTCTCCTGTGGGAGTGTAAAGTGTGTGTGTGTGTGTGTGTGTGTGTGTGTGTGTGTACTTGGTCCCAAGAACTGAACTCACGACCTCCCGCTCACCAGGCAGGCGCTGTGCCTCTGAGCAGCCAGATGTGAGATTTTAAAAGGGACCCGCTGACATGTTGGGACAAAAGGGCTTAGCAGAAAACCCAGTTTACTGCGGAAACGGGGATTTAGGACCTAATAGAGACCAAAAGTATGTCAGTGTGGCGGATGGTAAAGAACGATGTCGCCCAGAAATGGGAGGGAAGGCGGGGTCTTGGGGAGACTGCGGGGGCCGGGCCTTCGCAGCAGTGCGGGGGGCGGACTGCAGAAACAGCCTAGGCCGCTTCCTCTGTGGGCCCGTGGGCCGCAGCGCCCTCCTGCCGGCGCTCTCCGGGCCTGGGCTCGCTGGGTCCCCCTCCGCAGGGCGCGGGCCGGCCCTCTGCTGGAGACAAGAAGACGCCCGGGGAGCGCGGGGGGCAAGGCAAAGCTGAAGCAGGGTGATTTCCATACAGGAGGGCAGGCGAGGGGAGAAAAGCGCCAGACTGTTAATCAAGCCCAGGGACCCAGGAGGGAAAGGCAGATGAAAAAGCGGAAAAGAAGAGGGAAGGAAAGCTGAAGGGAACAAAGGACATGGCGAGCGCAGAAGTCATCCAGGGTACAAACCCAGGATTTCTAATTATTTAGTTTTAAGAAGGAAGAGAGCAACATGTGGGGAGACATCACAATGGTTGTTGAGTGAAACCCGCCCTGGGGCCGTTTCCGGTGTAGAAGCTACGCTGTCTCCGTTCACCTGTCTCGACTTAGAAGAAACTCGCACGACAAAGTTACATACTCCCATCCCAGGTATAGGGGGTCCTTCTTGAATGTGGGTTTTTTTTTTTTTTTTTTTTTGTCTTTTTGAGGCAGGGTCTCACTGTGAAGTTGAGGCTGGCCTTGCGCTCACTTGGTACCCCAGGCTGGTCTCGAACTCGCCACAATCCTCCTGGATTACAGGTGTGCACCACCACGCCCAGCTTGTCCAGTAGTTCCATAACAAAGAAGAAAGTATTCTTGCCATCTCAGAACTGTTGATAGTCCTTTCTAGATAATTATTCAGGTCTTACATAGCCTCTGGTATTACCAAAATGCACCTGCATATTTCACAATAAACCACGTGCAGAAAGACAGGAGTGAGCGTAGGTGTGACCTCACGCAGGCGCAGGAAGAGCCAGGGTATCTGGCGTCTGTACCTGCACACATGCCTCACTTCTTTCCCTGCTCTGAAACCTACCCCCTTTCTATTTTTTTTTTTTTTTTGGTTGTACTGGGGATCGAACTCAGGACCCTGCGCTTGCTAGGCAGGCACTTATTCCACTGAGCTATATCCCCAGCCCCCTACCCCCTTTCTAAAGAAGGAATTTCGTTCCATGTCCCTTTCCTCCCGCTCAGTCTCTTTTTTTCTCTGATCACAGTGTAGCTAGAAATATTATAGGCAGTCAGACAGGGCTGGCCCTCGAAGGAGCCAACATAAAAGATACCTGCGGGCCAGACCTGATGACAAAAGGGGCTAAACAAATGCACCCACATACCTCCCTAGGTGTCAGGGGTTGATATTGTAAATAAGTAACAATCACCTTCTAAAAAGTCAGGAAGAGTCGCTAGCCCGACCCCCACAGGAAAAGCCCCTGATCTGTATCCATGCCCGCTCGCTATGTGACTCGTTTCCCCACTGGATCCCAGTCCACTCAGTCTTACCTGGACAATTATACCTGTAGTCTTATTGGGTGGCCATTTGTCCATCTCCCCTACCTTGGACCTGCCTCACCTCATGGTTTTTGTCTATGAAAGTCCCTAGAAAAGACGGGGGGGGTAATCCATTCGGGCTCCCCTTCTGTCCCCTCTTGGACAGAAGCTTTCTTTCTCTCAATTAATATATTGTGCTCTTAACCTCCGTTGTTCCTAAAATTCATTCTTCGGTTTTAGAGAACACAAACTCGTCTGATATCACTCAGGTTGGGAGTTTTATTTTCCTGTATCAACAGCAGCTTCTCCCTTTGTTTCCATTACACGTTGCCCGCGTGTTCCCCGCTAAATTCTGACTCGCCTGAGTCTTGGCTTAGCCCGCCAGACTTCACTGAACTTGCAGAGCTGGAACCAGAGGAGCGCATCTGGCAAAAAGTCAGCCACACATTCCACACAACCGCAAACAAGCACTCCGCCTGCAAAAGCTTTTCAACAATCCGGTCCTGTTTCTTGCAGTCAGCAGTTCACACAGCGCCGCGATCCGAGAGAAGCGACGCGGACGTCCACATACATGGTACACGGCCTCTGCCGCAGCTCACAAAGACAGGGTCCGCGGGAGGCCTCGCGGGCCCACAGGGCCGCCGCGCTCCAGCCCTCTCCACCGCCCTTCCGGGCCGCCCTTCCCTCCGGCACCTCCCCGCTGTGGCCTGCGGCGACTCCCGCCCGATCCCGCCGGCCTGAGTCCAGACTGCAGCGCCATCCATCACCGTCACTCCCCCAGCCAATGCTCCAGCAAAGCGATTGTTTTGTCCAAGCTCCCTCTGCCCTCGCCAGGAAATTGCCCTAGCGAAGAAGCCTGCGCGGGCTCCTCCGGGTACACAGACTGTAAACTGGGCGCCTTCAGTTCTAACTTCTTTCTACAGATTTTTCAGCTCCCCGAGGAAGCCTTGAGGAGAAAGCAGAGAGTAGGAGGGGGAAAAAACCGGAAGAAAGAAAGCAGAAAGGAGAGGAAAGGAAAGCTCTGAACAAATTTCGTTTGTTGAAAACAACTTGGACAAAAGCAGACGAGTAGACAGACGGGTGTGGTGGCGCACGCCGTGAGACCGTGTCTCAAAAAGACCAAATAAACCCAAAAAACAAAAAAAAATTATAATCTTCCCGCCTCAGCCTTCCAGTGTGCTGGGATTATGTGTCACTACCACACCTAGCTAACTATTTTGAAATGTCTTAAAAAGACAAAACACATGGCCACCACATACCTGTCACAAGGGAGACCGACTACTGACTTGAAGATGTGTACTGATACTTGGAAAGAATATTTGGATTTTAAGCTGATTTGTCTCAAATGTGATAGCATTTAACAAATACTCTAAAAAAATATTTTCACCTGAAATTCACATTTAACTAGGGCCAGGGAAATAGCTCAGTGGCACAGTGCCTGTCTGACAAGTGCAAGTCCTGAGTTTAATTCCCAGTACAAAAAAAATTTTAACTGCTGATTGTGTTTATCTGGTAATCATACCCTTGAGGGATTCAGATAAGAACAAGCTCAAGTTTGAAAAACACTAAAACACTATAAGAAAACCTGAAGCAAGATCACCTGCTGCTGCTGGTGGTTACAAAGTATAGATTCAAAAAAAAAAAAGTCACATATTAAAAATTTAAAAATTAAAAAAAAAACAAAGTATAGATTCATGTGGTGTGTGTGTGTGTGTGTGTGTGTGTGTGTGTGTGTGTGTGTGACTTTGTAGCCCAGGCTGGTCTCCAACTCCCGAAGAACGCTGCATTTTAATGCATCTATATATGCCTCTCCCACACAATATAGCTTTTTGAGGAAAGGTCTCACTATGCAGTTCAGGCTGGCCCTGAGCTCACTTTGTATCCCAGGCTGGTCTCAAACTCACAATGATCCTCCTGCTTCAGCCTCTTGAGTGCTGAGATTACAGTCATGTGCTACCATGCCCGGCGAATATAGCATTAACTTTCTTTCCCAGCCCAGCACCTCACACATGTCAGGCAAGTACTCTACCACTGACTACACCCCGAGCCCTGTTACAATAGCTGTTTAAAAGTCAGTGTGATCCAGGTGTGGTGCTGCACACCTATGATTCCAGCTACTCAAAGCTGCCTTCTCAAAGTTTCAGCACCTCAACTCTGCCACACAGGAAATCCAGCTTCCAGCACATGCATATTTGGGAGACAGACTACATGCAAATCATGTGACTTAATAAACAATTACAGGATATGAGACTTATACACGAGATTATCACTTTTAGAGCTGAGGTTACAGCTCAATCGTAGACTGAGTAGCAGGCCTGGGGTTCAATTAGTAGCTTCACAAAAATAAATAAATTCTTTTTCTATGAATCAGCAATAAACAAGTGGAATTTAAAATTAAAAACACAATACCAAACCTGGGAAGGGAAAGGTGGAGGCTGAGGCTGGAGGATCGTTGAGAGCTTTGTTTGTTTGTTTGTTTGTTTGTTTTGTTTTGTGGTACTGGGGATCAAACTCAGGACCCTGCGCTTGCAAGGCAGGCACTTGTGCAACTGAGCTATATCCCCAGGCCCCATTGAGAGTTTGAGGACAGCCTGGGCTACAAAGTGAGCTCAAGTCCAGCATGAAGTGCATAGCAAGACTCTATCTCAAAAAGACAAAAAACAAAACAAAACAGAATACCATTTACATCAGCACCCCCAAATTACTTGGATTATAACATCTAACAAAATATGTATACGAGCTGTATCAGGAAAGCTATAAAACTTAGATGAAAAATATTTAAGAAGCACTAAACGAATGACTAGACATATATTCATGGATACTGTGTAGATGTCAGTCCTGTTCAACTTGTGTAGATTCAATGCAATCTCAGTTTAAACTCTAGCAAGCTGTGGCTATCAGTAAGTGACTCAGAATTTACATGGAGAAGGGCTGGGGATATAGCTGAGTGGCATAGCACCTGCCAGGCAGCGTAAGGGCCTGAGTTAGATTCCTAGTGCCAAAAAGAGATTTATAGGGAGGGTCTGGTGTACAGCTCATCAGCAGAACATGTGCCCAGCATGTGCAAGGTCTTAGGTTTGATCCAGAGAAAGAGAGAGAGGGGGGGGGAGAGAGAGAGAAGGGGGAAAGGAGAAGAGAGGGGAGGAGAGAAAAGGAAAAGGCAGGGAAAAAAGAGGCGAGGGGATGGGAAGGGAGGGGAGGGACAGGAGGAAAAGAGAGGAAACAGATTAATTATACAGGGAGAAAACAAGACTGATACCACTTCAATGTTTTTTGTCTTTTTGCAACAGCATCTCGCTATGCAGTTCAGGCTGCCCTTCAACTCACTTTGTAGCCCTGGCTGGCCTCAGACTGAAGTGATCCTCTTGCCTCAGCCTCCCAAGTACTGGGATGATAAGCGTGCACCACCACCTACTATGAAGTTCATGGTATGAATTTTGATACTTGCAAGAGCCAGGAGTGGTGGCACACACCTATAATCTCAGCACTCGGGAAGCTGAAACAGGAAGACTGTCTTGTGTTCAAAGCCAGTAAGACCCTGTCTCAAAAAAAAAAAAAAAAAAAGGAAAAAGAGAGGAAGAAAAACAGTTACTCTAAAGCTACAGTAACAAGGTAATCATGTTTGTGTGTGTCTGTAATCCTAGCAGTTGGAAGGCTGAGGCAAGAGGATCTCTGCAAGCTCCAGGCCAGCCTTTGTTACCTGGTGAGCTCAAGACTAGCCTGGAATATGATGGCAGACCTGTCTCAAAAGACAAAAACAAACAAACACAAATCAAACAGACTGATGAAACAGAATAGAAAGCCCCAAAACAGACCAACATAAATCTGGTGATGTACGGTTTACCCATCAAAATGCATAAATTGAACTTGTATGATATAATGATTTAATATACATACTGTGAAATTATAACGATCAAAGTTAGTTAACACATGCATCACCTCACCTCCTTGTTTCTGATGAGAACATTTATTATCTAGTCCAATCAAACAATTATTGTGGGGCCCAGGAGATAGTTCAGTGGCACACTGCCTGCCTGGCAAGCACAAGGTCCTGAGTTAAATTCTCGGCACACACACACACACAAAAGCCTAGAACTGATTATTGATTAAAAAAAAAAAAATAGCAAAGCAATACAATCAGAAAATGCTGTTTAAATGAGCATGGTGACACATGCCTGTAACCCCAGCATTCGGGAGGCTGAGGCAGAAGGATCATTGTGAGTTCAAGGCCAGCCTGGGCTACAAAGTGAGATCAAGTCCAGCCTGAACTGCATGGTGAGACCCTGTCTCGAAAGACAAACACACACAAAGTACTGTTTATTCAACAAATGGAGCTGGAAGGACTGTACCTCCACATTGTCTCCCCTGCCCAAAATGAAGAATCTAAACACAGACAGCATACAGTTCAAACAAAAATGTACTCAGAACGGATCACTGGGCAGGCAGGGGACACATATTAACGGCATATGATGTGTTTAAGCACGCACGAGGGGTTTGAACCCCTGCACCAGAACACACACATACACATGCACATAGATTGGATCATACACCTAAATGTAAAACACAAAGCTTTAAACCGGCATAACGATGCCTATAGTCCCAGTGCCCAGGAGGCTGAGAAAGAAAAGTCGCTTGACCCCACTGCTATGAGATCAGCCTGAGAAACACAGGTAGATCTTGCACTAGAACAAAAACAATCAGAAAAGCTGGTAAAATTCCTAGAAGATCACAGAAGAAAACCCTACACATGTTTTTTGTTGTTGTTGTTGTTGTTGTTGTTTGGTTTTTTTGCGGCACTGGGGATCGAACTCAGGACCCTGCGCTTGCTAGGCAAGCGCTTATTCCACTGAGCTATATCCCCAGCCCAAAAACCCTACACATGACCTTGTGTACTTGCTCCTCCGGCAAAATCTAAGAAAGCATAGCTGAGCTGGGCGTGGTGGCGCATGCTTCAGAGTGAGCTCAAGGCCCACCTGAACCACAGGGTGAGACCCTGCCTCAGAAAGACTAGAGGGCCAGGGCGGGTGGGGCGGGGGGAACGGGACACAGCTCAGCAGCACAATGCCTGCCTGGCAAAGGCAAAGTCCTGTGTGCGATTCCCAGTGCCACAAAACAAATCAACACCAGAGTCTCATCCCATCCATTCATATGGTTCATACCAGAAAGAAAAAAAATCTCAAAGATCTAATTTGCAGAGGCAAGAGAAGAACACTCTCTTGACAAGGTGGGAGGAAATATTGGCAAAGACACAACTGAAAAAGGCTTGTTATCAAAATACACAGTTCCCCCGGGGTATAGTGACACATACCTGTAATCCCAGCACTGGGGAGGCTGAGGCAGGAGGATCATTGCGAGTTCAAGACCAGCCTGGGCTACAATGTGAGCTCAAGGCCAGCCTGAACTGCATAGGGAGACCCTGTCTCAAAAAGACCAAAACAAACAAACAGACAAAACAAAAATAGTTCCCTTAAAACACCACAGAAAGAAAACCAACAACCCCATTTGCTAAATGGGCGGAAGGTCTGAATGAATGTCGCGCAGAAGGGAGCACACAGCAGGGGAGTGCAGTGTCACTGAGGAAAGCGAATTGGATCACTTGTTTCCTCATATGCAAGGAGGTGAAGAATGAGGGTCACTTGTTTCTCTTCCCCACTGAATTTTCGACTCCTTGAACTCAGGAACTGTGACTGACTTATCCTCTTACAAACCAGCATTTAATGAGGTGCTGGGCCACCAGACCAAGGGCAAGGCAGAGCCACGAGGTGCACTAACCTAGCGAGGCTTGGATTGTCTGCTGCCTGGACTACTTGAAAGTCAATTGGAACTTGGGAGGCTGAGGCAGGAGGATCGTTGCAAGTTCAAGACCAGCCTGGGCTACAAAGTGAGCTCAAGGCCAGCCTGAACTGCATAGCGAGACCCTGTCTCAAAAAGACCAAAAAAAAAAAAAAAAAGAAAAAAAAAAGAAAGAAAGAAAAGAAGTCAGTTGGAATTGTGAAACAGCTGCAGGGAAAAGCAACCAGTAAAACAGATCTGGAGAAGCTATGTATCGCCCTCTCGTGTCCACTTTTAGGAAATACAGCTTCTCCCCTCCACACTAAAAAATTCCAAAATTAGCTTGTAATCCACAATAAAAAAGATGAACATTAGGCTGGGGATGTAGCTCAGTGGCATAAGCACCGCCTGGCAAGTGCAGGGTCTTGAGTTTGATCCTCAGTACCCCAGGAAAAAAAGATGAATATTACACTCTAGAAGGCTGAGGCAGAAGGACTGTCAACTCAAGCACTGCCTGGGCAACCTGGCTATCTCAACTCTTTTTTGAATCAATTTCTGACTTTTTAATCTCCAAAATTTTAAAAACAAAAGTTATATTTGGCAGACGACCATGCATTGATATGTATGAAAGCATAGTATTGAAGGAAAAGTGAAGAATCTAAAAAAAATTATTTTAGAGGGTTAAGAATATAGCTCATTCTGGAAGCTGAGGCACAAGAATTGTTACAAGTTCAAGGCCAGCCTGGGCTACAAAGTGAGCTCAAGGCCAGCCTGAACTGCATAGTGAGACCTTGTCTCAAAAAGCCAAAAAAAAAAAGAAAAGAAAAGAAAGGAAAAAAATTAGCTCAATGTAAAGGCCCTGGGTTTGACCCCCACTATCCCCCCCCCAAAATTCCAACTCCTTGTAACTTACTGCTTATTCTAAAAAACATTTTCTCTACACTCTCACACAGAACCTTTTGGGGGCGCAATACCGGAGATTGAACCCTGCACTAAACTACATCCCAGTGTTTTTCATTTATTCTTTTTTCTTCCTTCCTTCCTTCCTTCCTTCCTTCCTTCCTTCCTTCCTTCCTTCCTTTCTTTCTTTCTTTTTTTTTTTCTTTTTGAGACAGGGTCTGCCTTCAGGCTGGCCTTGAGCTCACTTTGTAGTCCAGGCTGGTCTCGAACTAGTGATGATCCTCATGTCTCAACCTCCCAAGTGCTGGGTGTGCACCACCACGCCCAGCTCATTTATTTTCTTCTTGAGGTGGAATCTAAGTAAATTACCCAGGCTGGGTTCTAACTTGTGATTCTCCTGCCTCTGTCTCCATCATAGCTGGGATTACAGGCTTACACAACAGCACCCAGCTTTTTTTTCCCCTAAGGGTCTTACTATGTCCCCCAGGCTGACTCTCAATAACTGGACTCAAGTCATCCTCCTGCCTCAGCTTCCTGAGTGTCTGGGACTACAGGTATGTCCCAGTATGCACCTGGCTCCCATGGAACACCCTGCTCCAGGACCAATTCTACAGTTCAATTCAATATCAACACCAGCCATCTACCTGAAGCTAACATCACATTTGCAGGGCTTGGTCCTGAAAGAATGACCCTCTTCCGGTGCCCAGCACAGGTCCAGGTTTCTGGTACCTATGACTGGCCGGCTATTATGTGGGAGCACCCAGGGCCCCCTCTTTACGGTTTCTGTGAGGTGATAGAGTGGCCCACAGAATTCAAGAGAATACCTTACCTGTTTTCAGTGGCAGGTGTCATCCAGGCAGATGGCAGCCCAGGGGCCTGCCCTTCCTAGAGCCTGCAGACAGAGCCCAGGTGTGCTACGTGTGTCCTCTCCTGGAATGTGTGTGCAATTCACCTGCCCTGGAGTTCATCAGGCCTCATTTCTTCAAAACATTTGTGCGGTTTTATTTGCAGCCTCCTGCTGCTTTCTGGAGGTCCCAGGGAGGGTCAGAGTCCAGCCCCAGGCACCTGGTGGCCGGCATCCCGAGGCTTGAGCAGCCACCACCTAGTTCACCTAATCAGCATCAAGTTAGGGTGGGTATTAGGCAAGGTCAGTGGCTTGTTATGAACAGCAAAAGACACTCCTATCATGCTAGAAATTCCAAGGATGTTAGGAACTCTGTGCCAGGGACTAGGAGTAAAAAACAAAGATATTTCCTGTTATACCACACTTATTCATTATAGGGCTTTGTTTTGTTTTGTTTTGTTTTGTGTCTTTTTGAAACGGGGGCTCAACACGCAGTTCAGGCTGGACTTAAGCCCACTTGGTCTCCCAGGCTGGTTGCAAACTCTCAATGATCCTCCTGCCTCAGCCTCCCGAGAGCTGGGATCACAGGTGTGTGCCATCACACTTGGCTTAGTATAGGTTTTTGATGCACAGGACATGTGAGCCCTTGTGCTTGGTTTTGGCCGTAGCATCTGTCCATAGTACATCACAATGCAGAGGGCCTACCCGGGAGAATAATCTAAAGGAAATATTACATGAACTGAATTGGAAAGGATAGGTAAAAATTAGTCATGAGCTGGGGATGTAGGCCAGTGGTAGAATACATGTTTATCCTGCATGCAGACCTGGATCTATCCCTAATACAGCAAAAGAAAAGAAATTAGCCAGAGTAAAGTAAGGATAAAAAAAATAGTAATAATAAAGTAAGGATATAAGATGTGGGGGCACGCCCCTGCAAGCCAAGCACTTAGGAGGCTGAGACAGGAGGGTTGCCATTAGTTCAAGGCCAACCTGGGCTACACAGCGAGGATTTTGTTTTGTTTTGTTTTTTTTGTATTTGGTACCGGAAGTCAAACTCAAGACCTTGCACTTGCCAGGCAGGCGCTTGTGCACTGAGCTATATCCCCAACCCTACACAGTGAGTTTAAAGCCTGACCTGCACAGTCAGACACTGTCTCAAAAAAATCCAATAAATAAATTTAAATATGGATTGTACCAACTGTAGCGGCATATGCCTATAATCCCAGCTACTTGGGAGGCTGAGAAAGTTTGAGACCATGTAACTGGACTCCCCAGCTCCTGATCCCAACAGACCAGGCTCAGCCACCTGTGCCATACCACCAGTTAAAGAGATGGGCAGGAAAGGAGTTTTAATCTGCATGGTGAGGCCAGGCGTGGTGGCACACACCTGTAATCCCAGCACTCCAGAGGCTGAGGCAGGAGGATCCTTGTGAGTTCAAGGCCAGCTTGGGCTACAAAGTGAGCTCAAGGCCAGCCTGAACTGCATATTGAGACACTGTCTCAAAAAGACCAAAAAAAAAAAAGGACACAAAAAAATCTGCATGGCCATCCTAGGAAACACAGAAAAAGAAGTCCAAGATCTGTCTTGAAGGGTTGGGGGATACCTAGGGGTTTTATAGCAAAGGGGAGGAGGCAAGGGTCATCGGTCCAGGCGCAGTGGGAACGCAGACTAATTTGTGTCCGAGTTATTGAGCTACAAAGAGGTCCTTGTGCAACAGCTTTTCTTAGAATTGTGAAAAGAGGCGAGTTGGGTTTTAGGGAAAGGGCGAAATACAAATGTTTTCTGTCCGCGTGGAACTCTGGACTGTTGGGAAGATTCGGTTTAACTTCAGGGCATTCTGGTGCAGGAAGGGTGACAGACTTTTACAGAGCGTCCAAGGCTGAGCCCTCAGAGACCCATAGCTGCAGCATCGGTTCCTGGAACGCTCCCCTCACACCACCGCCAGGTTGTGCAAGCCTGAGTAGGGGGAATCACGGCATCCGGGCACCCTCCAGTTGCCTCAGTGGGGGTACTCGACCAGCTGTCTGTCCCTGCAGCCCTGCCCTGAGTCCTGCTACAGTTTATTGAATACTGTAGCAGCATGAAGGAAGTTGGAGAGAAGGAGCTTCAAATGGAAAGCTATCGAGGATTCATGACAACCAATCAGGCCGGGCCTGGTGGTGCGCCGCTATCAGCCCAGCCCTTAGGAGTCTGAAGCAGGAGGATCGCAAGTTCGATCTCTGCCTAGACAATTTACGGAGCCCCAGTCTGGAAATTAAAAATAGGAAAGGCTGAGGATGTAGCCTTGTGCGAAGGCCCTGGGTTCAATCCCCAGTACCAGGGGTAGGGTAATCCATCAAGTGTCTGAGAGGGTAGCTCAGCACTTCTGCCGGCCCTACTGTTGGGATAGCTCACCTAGCGGCCCTTCACTCACACGTGAGCACAGCGCCCTCCCGAGGCCAGCAGAGATGTTTCCGCTCCCCTGTCCCAGTGATTCAGACTCAACCTTCATTGTGGTGAGTCAAGCTGGTTGTGGTGAGTCAAGCTGGAGTGTAGCTCAGATACAAAGCGCTTGCCCAGGGTGAGGTCTTATACCTAGATGTCCCCGCAAAGCCTCATGCAGTCACAAGTGGGGCTTTTCAGAGGCGGCTGGATCTAGAGTATGTGATGCTAGGATTAAGGAGCTGACGCCGGGATGGATCCACGGTGATGGATCCATGGTGTGAGTCCAGGACTAAGGCTCCCTCCCTGCGTGTGAGCGCTATTTGCCCTAAGGGGTGAGGGGAATACCCTGGGTAGAAAAGAAGGCAGGAAAGAGGGCAACTATGTTGTTACTTCAAGCCCTCTGCTGCCTTCCCGCCTTCTGCCTGCCATGGACTGTTCCTTTGTGCCGCCTCTCTGCCGTGCGCCTCCACCCCACCCCCAGCCTGTCAACTATGATCCGAGGCCTCTACAAACCATGAGCCAGAAGAAACCTTTCCCGCTTTCCCCTTGGGTGTTGGGTATTTTGTCTCAGCAACAAGAAAAGGTACCAAGACAACTGGCATGTGTGAGGCCCTCGTCTCCGGGCTCCTGGCTGAGGCATCAGCTCTTGGCCACCAGGGCTTCTCCACAGAACAGACAGTAACACGGCCACTGGCTTTGCTCGGTGCCAACAAGCCAGCCAGAGAGTGCTGAGATTGAATGGAGAGGTTCTGTTCCACTGAACTACACCCCAACCCCTTTCACTTTTAATTTTGAGACGGGGATCTCACCAAGTTGCCCAGGTTTGCCTAGAACTTGTGATCTTCCTATCTCAGCTTCCTGAGTAGCTGGGGTTACCGACATGTGCCGTCACATCCAGCACAAGAGTTGTTTTGTTTTGTTCTGTTTTGGAGCCCAAAACTCACAGCAACCCTCCTGCATCTGCCTCCTGAGCTCTGGGATTACAGGTATATGTGCACATGCCCAACTCTTTGTCCTGCCTTTAGCAAGTTTATCGGAGCTATTTAGATTTTTTTGTTATTGTTGAAGATCCTATTTCAGGAACTTCGGAATAATCCTGAATCTGGATCACACATTTAAGATTTGCACAAGGAAGTATGGGGGTGACTGCAAGTTCTCCTCAGGAAATCAGCGCCATCAGAAAGTGCACACCAAGAAAGGAATGAGCGGGAAGCCCCAGTACTGCGGATATAAATGTCATCTTTTCCACGCCCAGATCCCCAGCTTCTAGCATGGCCGTTCCCCCACCCCTCTGCTTTGAGTGGCCCTCTTCCTCTCTCTCCTCTTGTGCACAGGGTCAGCCTCTCAAATTGCTCCCTAAAACTTTATCCTTTGCCATTTCCATTTGACTGTGGTTTTGAGCTTGCATGTCAAACGGGAAGTTCCTGTTCCGAGTCTGCGGCTCGATTCAACTGAGTGCACTTTCGGAGTTCTCCTGTGCTCAGCCATTACATCAGCAAGGAATGAGCAGGACGTAGCCTCCGCCAGAGAATGAGACAAACCCCTCACCGCTGAAAACAGTGATGGGATTATAAAACCAGAGTCAGTTCAGGAGAGAGAATGACTGGCTTTTCCAAAGCACAGGGGGTCAGGAGAGGTTTGGGGAGGAGATGACATCAAGGCTGGACTCTGAGGGATGAGATTTTCCCCACCCAGGTGTCCTGAGCGGACGTCTGTGGGCATTAAGTCCATCTCCGGCTTTGGCCTAAACTGCTTCAAGGCTTCATTGCTCACCAGGCCCCGCTCCCGCCTCCCCACACCATCGCCCCCTTGTCTTCCCTTTTATGGGCATATTTTTGTGTTTAGCCCCTGGATTTAATTTAGTTGGATCAGACCATAGTCAAATTTCTGTACATTTGCCTGGAGGCTTTCAACTAATGGGTGTATTCTTTACAGGCAAGAACCAGAGGAAGAAAGCCAGTTTGCTGTCTTGCACTGCGCCCTCTGCCTGGTGCTCATGTCCCACAGGATGTTTCTTTCTTCTTTTTTAAAGTGGTTAACCATCTCTCTCTTTTTTTTTTTTTTTTTTGGTCTTTTTGAGACAAGGTCTCACTATGCAGTTCAGGCCGGCCTTGAGCCCACTTTGTAGCCCAGGTTGGTCTCAAACTCACAACGATCCTCCTGCCTCAGCCTCCTGAGTGCTGGGATTAGAGGCGTGCACCACCACGCCCAACCTCTATCTCTTGTTTTTTTTTTAAATTTCTGCCTGGTTATGACAATGAACTGGCAAGCCTCAGTTACGATTCAAGAACTTTTCTAAAACCTCACATCCTGGGTAACACACATGGACATGGCCTTTATTAATCGCCAGCCAGTTCCCAGCAGGGCGCTCCTGGGCTGGGACGCGCGTTCTCCACTGCCGGAGCCAGGGCTCCTGGACTGGGCTGCGGGCTCCCGCCCAGGGAGGACTCTGACTCCGGGAAACCTCCGCACACGGGCTCGTAGCTCTGAGCATCGCTCGTTTCTGGGCATTGGAGCTAATTTTCACTTGATTCCATGAAATGATAAATAGTGTGACAGAACAGAGCTGACCGAACCACTCTGAGAAAAATACATCGCAGGCCCTCCAAGCCCTGTGCTCCGCGAACAAGTGGGGCGCTGCACTAGAAGACGGGCCGAAGTGATTGCCAGCACGCGCCCGACTACAGGACGCAGACCAGGACGCCCGAAGCCGCACAGCCGGCCACAGCCCGTCCCCTGGCGGCCGCGCAGGTGCGGGGGCCGGGCCTGCCTTTCCAGGTCAGGCCCTTCCCAGGTCTGGGCGCCGGGGGGAGGTTCCCTTCTCCACAGGCCCAGCCGCGCCAGCACACTGAGGTCATTGCTCTCGCTGCCAAAGGATTGGCCCGAGTTCACGTTCCCCATCTGCCTGAGGTTCATGGAAAACATGAGCGCGGCTCTATTGTAGGCCCTGCCTCCCTGTGCTTGGCATCTGCGCGTCCTTTGTTTCTCCCTCAGCCCGCTGCCCCAGGCTTCTCTTTCCCGACTTTCCCCAGGCCCATCACCTCTCTCCTAGCTCGGCCCCACCCCGTGGAGCAGAGAGAGGAAGGCTTCTTCTTTCTACCCTTCCCTGCCTCTTTCTTGCTCCAACTGGCAGTGTGTTACACAAGCAGCCTCTGCCTGCTGCGCCCTGCTTCAGTCTGCCCCGGCCGGAGGTGCACAGTGTGGGCACACAGGCAGCTGGTGGGTAACTTGAAATGCGCACCTTTCTGTCGCATCCAAGGCTAAACATTCTTCAGGATTGAGCTTCACATTCCAGTTCATTTCCTCCAAACCAGGCTGTTCTGATGGTCTGACCACTTTTCATGAATCAGAGCAAATACAAAGACTTGGAAAGTCCCGGATCGGAGAGTGTTGTCTATTACAGGACATGCGGAAAAATACTGGCCGACAGGAAGGCAAGCAGAATGAACTTGTCCGCCAGTTTTCTCTGGGCTGCTTATGGAATTTTGTCTTTAAGATTCCAGACTCTACAATTAATAGCACAAACAGCCAAAACACAGTCATAAGCTAAACAAAGCCAAGGACACAATAAGGCTGGCGTTGCTCGTGGAGCGGCTTGGCATTGGAGAGTGCTGAAGGCCTCGGCTTTTTGTGACCTGAAGACAGTCATGCTTTCCCTTGGATGAGCCACATGCAGTACCTGTTTGCTTGACTGTGAGAATACACAGAATATTCCTGGGGGTAAAATCTAGAGTCTGAATGTGTGGGTCAAGAAAGAGGCAGGAGCTGGGAACGTATCCCAGTGGAGGGTGTAGGCCTAGCATGTGTGAGAGCCCAGCACAGAGGCAAAAAGGAAATGAAGAAAAGAAGTAAAGGTGTTGCAAGCAGCCAGATGTGATGGCTCGTGCCTGTAATACTAGCTATTAGGAGGCTGAGGCAGGAAGATCACTGAGAGTTTGAGGCCAGCCTGTGCTACATATCGAGGTCCAGGCCAGCTAGAACTATATAGTGAGGCCCTATCTCAAAAACAAACAAAAAGCCAGACATGGTGATGCACGTCTATAATATCAGCACTTAGAAGGCTAAGGCAGGAAGATCACTGAAGGTTCAAGGTGAACCTGGGCTACAAAGGCAGTCAGTTCATGGCCAGCCTGAACTACACATAGTGAGGTCATGTTTTAAACAAAAAAAAAGAGAGAGAGAGAGAAATGAAAGCCTGCCAGCTGTGACAGCACATTCCCTGTATCCCAGAATTCTGGGAGCCTGAGGCAAGAGGACTGCAAATTTGAGCCAGTCTGGGCAATTTGGAGATTATGTGAGAGCCCGTCTCAAAAACTAAAAGAGAGCTGGGGATGCTGTTCATTGCAAAGGGTTTAATCCCAGCACCAAAAAAACCCAAAATACAAAACCCAGTACCTAAGAAAAAAAGGCAGGGAGTGGGAGGCAGGGGAGAGAAAAGCAGCAGGCAAGGGGAACAGAGGAACGATTCTGACGCGGAGGAAGGAGACAGGCATGGTGGCACACCCCACTTGAGAGGCTGAGGCAGGAGGCCTGCCACAAGTTCAGTGCTGACCTAGGCTACCAAGTGAGACCCTGACTCAAAAACAGGGGAGGACACCAAGCGGTGTGGCACACACCTGTATCCCCAGCATGCAGGAGGCTGAGATAGGAGGGTCACTGTGAGTCTGAGGCCAGCCTGGGCTACAGAATGACTTCAAGTCCAGCCTGAACAATGAAACCCTATCACAAGAGAAAGAAAAGGTGGGGTGGGGAAGAAGGTCAGAAATGAAGTTTGGTGATGCCCAGACCATTAAGTTAGAAGGAACCCGGGGAGGAGGGAACGGCAGGGCCAGCGAGCTTGGGGAGAGGCCTGCGCGGGGGGCGCACCCCTGGCGGGTGTGGTCAGCCCACTGGAGCGGGGCGTGAGCCGCTCGGCATTCCACTCCCTCCAGCGGCCTCTGTAACCCTGCCTTCCTCGCCTCCGGCCTGGCTCTCTCTCCCTGTCTGTCTCACTGTTGCAGAGCAGGCCAAGTCCAAGTCCTGCCCAGGGCGGGGCCGCTCATCGCAGTCCCCAGCCAGGGTGCAGCAGAGCGCGGAGGACGGCGGCGTGGGCAGCAGCACAGGACTCAGCAAGGAGCAGGACGCAGAGAGGGTGAGTCCTGATGAAAACCCAGACAGACGGAGGGTGTGTGTGTGTGTGTGTGTGCGTGCGTGTGCATGCGTATATGTGTGTGCGTGCGTGTATGTGTGTGTATGTGTGTGC
>PVLD010025046.1:0-24388 GCA_004027595.1 Dinomys branickii | reverse complement strand
TAAAAAAAAAAAAAAAAAAAGTAGCTGGATAACTTTACAGAGGTGCATTTGAATATAAGAATTTCATTTCCTCAATATCCTTATGAAGAATTTTCATTTTCATGTTTCTAAATTTTTGAGTTAATTCAATCTGTTTCATGTTTAATACTAGTTCATTTTGATTTTAATTTGGGTTTCTTTGGTGACTAATGATGCTGATGTGCATGAATGTATGATATTTGATGCACTATATTTGCCAATCTATTGCAAATTAAGTTGCCTTTATTTTTCTTACCAATTTAAAGTTATTTTCATACTCCTAAAATGAGTCCTTTCTGAAATATAGGTATTGAGAATGCACACTCCTATTCTGTAGTTCATCTTTTCAGTTTTTTAATGCTGACTTTCAATAAATACAAACTATCAATTTTAATAAGCTTCACTTTAGAAGTCTTTTAATTTTATAGCTAGTGTTTTTGATGCCTATTCAGGAAACGTTTAGCACCCACCAAATAGTAGGGTATCATCCTTTGTCATCTTTTAGAAGATGTACCGTTTTCTCTTTCCAATTGGATTCACAATCCACTAAGACATGATTTCTTTTTCAGTCATTTGGGGTACAAGTCAAGATTTCCTTTTTTTCCACACAGACATCTAATGCTCCTAGAACAGTGTATTGAGCAGCATATCCTCTCCCAAGAGCATTGTAAGGGAGCATTATCACAATGCAAATGACTCCGTCTGGGTTCTGTGTGATGCTTTACTTCTCCTTCTTACTCCATCACTCCACTGTCTCAACTACTGAAGCTCTGTAGGTCTAGTTATGTATTTATGCAAGACTCCCCACTTCTTTTTCAAGATTTGTACTTCTTTTCTTGGTCTTTATTATGTTTTCTTCCCATGTATGCTTTAAATTCAGCTTGTCATTTCTGCCTAGGTTGAGGCTAATACCCCTTGAATTTGTCTATAGTCAACATTTTAACAAGATGTTCAAAACCTACCATTTGGAATCTTGTATTATAAATATATTTTGCCTTTTCTTGTGTCCTTTACACATAACTTGTGTCTTCCCAATTTCTAAATTTTGCACATTAAGGTTGCTTTTTGCTTCAATACGTATCTAATTTTTAAGTCATAATCAAATTTTTCCACTTCTATTAAAATTTCCCAAACCATTCAGATATGAATGATTAACTCCCTATTGTATTCAGTCATATTTTAATTGTAGATTGCCTTCCAATGTATTTAATTTCATTTATTGATTTTCATTGTGGAAGTCAGAATTATATAATAAAAGAACAAGGGCTTTAGAATTGGGCGTATTTGAATATAAATTATCAGTAAGATATATATTCATCAAGTGGTCAGTGTTAAATTGTCTCTAAATGGGTTGCCTACCTTGAAAGCAAAATTATCAATAACTACTTTCCAGATGATCAGAATTCAATGGTATTGATATTTATTGACTATGAATTTGCTACAGTGTTATACAATTAATGTTTATGTTTTACAATAGGCATTCAAGCCCTTGAGAAAAAAATATTTTATTGCACATATTATTATATGGAGTAAAATCATAGAAAGCTTTTCTATAACAATGGATTGTTTAATTTCTATATTAAAATATTAATGAGGAAATATTAATCACAGGTTAAGTGAATATGAGGGACAGATAAGACTATCTTTAAATAATATGAAAAATGTTATATATATGTCTATATGTATTTTATATACGTATTTAGATATATGTATTTCCATTTCATTTGTATATATAGATACTTATATAGATACACTTAAATTTATGCATGTAAGTAAGCATGTCTTTATTCACAGCCAGATATGCTTACAGAAACATAATTCAATTAGATAAAGAACAGATTACCTTCAGTTGAAGTATTTCTAAATAGCACAGTCCAACTGAAATTGCATTTACAGATAATAATGAACCTTCTTGGGAGGGTAAATTATCAAAACTATAAGGCAGATTTTAGAACATCGATTTGAAGATAGTTAAAAATGTGATCATGTTCAATTATATTTAAAGGAGATCAGTAAGTCAGTAAAATATATAAATTCTTTTTAAGAGTATACTAATCGAAAAACTAATTTCTCTGAAGATTTGCTCTTAAAAACATGTAGGGAGAATTTAAAACTCAATTTTAAATTGCATTATTGATCAACTTCATGAAATGAGCAACTCTCATTTTGCCATATTTTATTTCTTACATTAAAATCTAAGCACACTATTCTATGACATTGCCCTTTATTCGTTCTTCCCAATTGGAATGTTTGGCTAATCTCTCAAGGCAATGTTCTTGCTATTTAGTATTGATTTTATAGCTCAAAAAATGTAAGTGGGCAATGAATGGCTGGATTTCAGATTAGGAAATAGCCCCTTAGAAGAAGAAGCCAGCTGGATACTTATGACAAATTGCTATTTTCCATCGGAGTTTTATACCTACTTATAGGTAGTTTATGAAATTAAGCTCCATATGGACAAAATGCCACTGAGGGGACTACAGGACCTGTGCATGGTTACAAATGCTTCTCTCATTCTTTGGGGACACACTGGAGGAGAAACATCATAATCAGGGATTTAGGAATAATGAAAGATTTGGTTTTCATCTGTTTTTCATGGATTTACCAGAGCTGAGATAAAGAAAACAAACATACACAAATGTTAGCTGTGATAGCATTAAAGGAGACCAGACAAATGCTTCCTGAATGAGATTACATGCACGCAACTCTCCTACCACCAGGACCAGCAGAGCTGTAATTCCCAGCGTAGAAATAGTTTCAACACGATTCAGTAATGTAGAAATGAATTACCTGCTGTAAAAGAAAACAATCTTGATAGATTACACAATTGCTTTTCTTCTCTTTGTATTCTTATATTAGTCACCTCTGGTGGCCCTAACAGAATACCATCTGGTTGGCAGAAGCGGCAGATATTTATTTTCACAGTTCTGGAGGCTGTAAAGTCCAAGCCCAAAATGCCAGCATATTTAATGTCTGGTTAAGGCGCTTGCTCTGCTTCTTTTGCAGACATCCATCTTGTCTTCTTATTGTTTCGTCACATAAGGGGGCGCACACAAGCCTCTCTGCCTGTCCCTCCGTTGCCAAATCGAATCTCTCTTAGCTAAATCCCCCTATAAATTAGTTAATAGTCCCCTTAATTTTCCTTTCTGGATATAAAAGAGGAGATTATCCTGATGGTTAAGAGGCACAAGGCCAGCAAAAACATAAATCATTTTAATATTATAATTTGTCAAACTTCAAATTGTTTAAAATGCAGTAGGTTACCTTGATATTCAACATGCACTGAGAACTTCATTGTCAAAGTATGAAAATAGAAACAAAAAAACTCAAAGGTCAAAGAGCAATTGTTTACACCACTGGAAATTTCTTATATTAATGCCAATAAAAGAGTTAATTTTTATCACAGCTGATTAGGCAAACGTAATAACTTCATTAAACTATTTGGACAAACAGAAAATTATATTCTTTACAAATACTGCTCCCTGACTCTTCGTGTTTATGTGATCAACCTTTCTGAAAATCAACATCTTTACATATGGGAAAATAGTAGTGGATTTTCAAAATATATTGTTGCAATTATATATTTTGTGAATTAAATATTAGTATTCCTGATCTGAGAAAACACATCAAATATATCCATCTATTTTTCAAATTATAATGAGCATTTATGTAGAAAAGAACTGACTAAATCCAGGGCAGATCATAGGTTTTACTTTTATAAACTCATCATTGTATCTGTTCCTATAAGTATAATTCAAACTGTGATCAAATCTTTTCAAACAAATAGAAAAAGGTATTTTCAGTGATACACTAATTAAAAATCACATTTACACCCATGGGAATGTGATCAATAGCAATAAGCTTGTGGCATTTTTCTCAATTTATTTTCTTCATTCCCTGGTGCCTCACCAAAGGTCCATTTCTTTAGAAAATTAATTCCTTGACAAAGGTCTTATAAACTTCCAGAAGAAGATATTTAGTAGAAAATGGAATTATTTTATTTTCTGCTATGGTTTTCTCCATTACACTACAAAACTTTGCTGATAGCATAGGATGCCATAGATAAACATGGACAATGACAGATCATAACGAAAACACAGACAGCCACAACTTAGCACCTGTCCTACTGTCTTTGAAACATACTCTTACCTGTGTTTAACATGACTGACTGCCCAGTTAACCATGAAGATACTAAATTCCTGGTTTTTCTAGCAATAATCTAAAGGAGCAGAAAATATTATAGACAACTGTAATAAAATGAAACCAACAAGCTTAAACTTTCTAAAACATAGTAAAACACCAGGAATGACCCCACACAATGCTTTAAGTTAGATTTTACAGTATGCATATTAGCAAAAACTGTAATGGAAATCACTAGTTTATGGAATTCCTTTAGCAGGATATACTTGATTTTTCTAATGTATTTATTATTTAACATGGATTTTCTGAGTTCATGAAGGAATGGTTGATATATTACTTAGGATTTTCCAGATGATCACAATCAAAAGAAAAAATGTATATTAGGTTTATAGTATCAGAGATGGAAGAGTCCCCAGTGGTGACCCGCAAGATCAGAGATAAGAGAATCTGCAACGACCATCTGTGCACAAGGCGGTGGAAGCCACAGAACAAGAGAAATCACGGATCCGGCACAAGTTGCAGTCCAGCGCCTGGTAACACACTAGAGAGTTGCCCGTGTGAGTCTGCATGCAAGGCTAGGGAGACCAGAGATTGATGTGCACAAGTGATGGCAGCAAAGGAAACCCCTGCATGTGAGGACTGAAGTTCTTCAACAATCAGTTTCCTTTTTTATTCTATTCAGACTACAAGCCTCGTGATCAGTGTGAGCCACAACCGGGAGTCGTCCCTCATTTTGTTGACCTACATACATTTCAGTCTACAGACACACTCGGAACTGTGCTCTGCTCCTCTACTAGGCATTTCTTACACAAGCCCAATTGATGCCCCAGAGTTACCAGTCACAGTTGGCTTTAGCAGTGCTGGAGAGGAAGAACATTTGGGAGCTGTTCTTGGAGATGAACTTCTCTGAAGGAAGAATTATCTATGTCTTCCAATTGCCCTTGGATTTAATTTGACAATTTGATCTTTCGTGTCCTCTCATCATCCTTTAAAATTCGAAACTCCCTTCATTATGGAATCAACAAACGCTTCGCAGACTAGAAAAGAATCGAACGACGAACTGACAAAGGTAAAGTAGCTACAGCACACACAGCTCCGTACAGCACTTGCTGCTTCCGGCCAAATGACTGCTGGTCCTGCCCCAGTGAAAATCGCATCCAGGATGCTTCGAGGTTTTGAGACAAATAAAAATCTTGCATTACTCCTGAAACTAGATACAAGAAAATTCTAACACTAAATTTTGAACTACCTAATCCAGACAATAAAATATAGCCTGTGTTATTCACAATTACATATTTAAAATTATTTAGAGATGTCTCAACTTTCATTTCGGAAATTAGACAACATAATCTATCACCCCTTCATTATTTCTAGTTTATAAAAATAAATGAAAGCTATAAATCCAAATATCATCTGATAGCAAAAGGAGAATTTTCTGTTTCAAAAGATCCATAATAAGTAATACTAACTGAATTAACATTAGCCATATGGACTTCAATATTTTACTATGAAGGAATATAATAATACACAAATAAAAACCTCAAAATCAGTGATTAGTTAATACTTTTGTGCCTCCAAGAGAATAAAATATAAACAAAAAGATTCTGCCTTTGCTCACCCTTTATTTTGAGCAGATGTACAAGGTGGGATGAACTATATGGTGAATGTTTAAATTGAAAATACTTATTGCAGAAAAGATGCATTGCCAGTAATCTTCCTCCCCAAAACTCCCCTGGACTTCAGTTACACTGGTCCCATCATCCTCGCTGCTTTCTGAAGCAGTTCTGGGGATCTTCCTTCATAGCATCTATAAGGTGTGACCAGAATGCAGTGCCTGCTGCTGCTGTGCTCCATCCAGGAGGACACGGGCTCTCCAAATTAGTACGGTATTTCCTCATCTACCTCACTCACTGGACGTTGCACGGTGTGACTTGTGTCTTTTCCTAAAGACGGCATAACCGTAAAAGGGAAACATTTTGCATCAATTCAGGACATCCCATAACTAAGGGCATGAAAGGCAACTGCCCAAACTGCTTCAGAAAATGGCAGAAACAATGGGAAAGGGTTTTCGAAGAAAGGGGAAGCATTTTCAGGTAAATTAATGGTAATCTGTCTTTTACTGTAAGAAATTATTTCATTGTAAATATCAACTGTACCCTTCAATTGTAACTCATAGTGTATGGAAAAGTATTAGCTAGAAGAAGCGATGAATAAGCAAGTGAAAAAAGCTTGATCCTTTTCTTGTTGTTTTAAAAATAGATTGATCTTTCAAATAACAAGAAAACATACACAGATAAAGAGGAAACTAAGTTTCCTTCATAATGTAGAAAATATAAAATGGGTAATAGATCCGATCCATAATGAGAACACATAATAAATGGTAAGATATACTATAATCATAAGTTGTACTGTATGTGGGGACACACACACATCACCCACAACAATTTTTAAAATACACTTTCCAAATTGTATACATTCAGATATATATACAGATTTATGCCAAGAAACAGACAAAAAGTGATAAGCTTATGCGTGATTCCTGATTGATCAATAATACCCATTTACAAATACATATCGCGGCTGAGATATTTTGTTGGCTATAATTAGAGGAATATACTCGATGCTGCTATATGGTGCACATGTATAATCTGTTCTTGTAAGTGCTTTCAAAATGTCGGAGTCATGATGAAGTTGCAGAGTGTATGAATATAACTTGCGCAGTTGATATATTGGATTCTCTCTCATAACCTAAAGCAGAGCTTGACAATCACACTTCATTGGAATAGGAACCTAGACAGATGTATTTAGCTTAACATCAATAATTTGCAGATTTTTCCACCTTCAACCATACCTGCAACAGGGCTTAGTCAATTCCCAGGAAAGTGTTTCTCAGTTGAAATTGTCAAATGACAGGATTTGAATAACCCAGCTTAGCTAGATACCTAATCATTGACTTGTACAGTATTCCAAAGTTAGTGAGCCTCCACTGTACACAGCGATAGCGCCAAGCACTGTATCCGTCATCCCACACCCAAGGGCAGAGCCTCACTACTAGGGAGATGCAAAGATCATCCCTGTGCAATCCGCACAAGTAGGGTCCTCATCCCTCGTCTGCATCTTGGCCTACAGTTTTAACAGCACTTACCAGGACACGCTCACATTCAACAATTTAAACAAGGTAAATTTAGAGGCACCAAAAGACGCAATAAGATTAGGACCCATTTTGAGCTGCTCTCCGAAAAGCTTGAAAAAGCTGTCCAGGACAAATAGAATTTGTTAATATTTTTAGTACCTATTTTGATTTACACATTATTTGAACATATTCATAGAATTCAGAGTGATATTTCTACACAATTATACAGTGTGCTTTCATCGTATTGAACTTCCTCTCACATCTTCATCCAGCCCTCCCTCCCTGCACCCTTCCCAATCCCTAGCAGTCACTGTTCTACTTCCAGGTCAGTTATATTGTCCTTTCTACACATTAAACATGCAATACATATATTTCTGGCTTTTTTGTTACATTTCACTTAATACAATCTCCTCCAGTTTCATCCATTTTGCTGCAAGTGATATGAACTTACTCGTCTTTATGGGTGGCAGTATTGTACTGTGTATGCATACTGTACTTTTTTGCATGCATCTGGCAGGTACATAAGTTGATTCCGTATTTGGGCAATTGTAAATAGTGCCTCAATAAACATGGCATGTAGGTATCTCCTTGGTATGCTATTTCCTTAAGATGTATACACAGGAATGGGATAGCTGGGTCATATGATAGCTCTATGTCCAGCCTTTTAAGGAAACTCCATAGTGTTCTGTAGTGATTATACTAATTTGACTCCCACCAAAGGTGTATAGAGGTTTCTTTTTCTCTGTATCCTCATCAGTATTGCTTATGTTTTTCTGTGTGTATATCGTATGCAATATTGCATGTATGCTATTCTAATTAAAGTGAAATGCTACCTGACTGTAGATTTGATTTGCATTTCTGTGATGACAGACTACATTGAGGATTTTTCATAGGTCTATTGATCATTTGTATTTCTTGTTTTGAGAAGTTTTTTTATTTCTATTGCTGTGCAGAAGCTTTCTACTTTGATATGATCTCAGTTGTCAATTTTTGCTTTAAATGTCTGTGAAATCAGAGTCCAGTCCAGAAAAGCATTAGTTAAAAATACTCTGAAGTGTTTCCCATATTTTGCAGGATTTACTCTAGTAGTTTCAGAATTATAGGTCTCATATTAAGGTCTTTAATCTGCTTGAGTTGATTTTGTCCAGGGTGAGAGACAGGGATCAAGTTTTTTTTTTTTTTTTTTTTTTTTTTGCATGTGGTTCCATCTGTCCCAGAAGCATTTGTTGAAGAGTCTGTATTTCCTCAAGTGTATTATTTGGCATCTTTTTGATACTCAGTTGGCTATAGATGGGTGGACATATTTATGGGTTCTCTGTGCTGTTGTATAGCTCTGTGTATCTGATTTTGTGCCAGCCTGTGTTATTGGTGTTACTACGGCTCTGTCTTATGCCTTTTAATGAGATATTGTAATGCCTGTAGCTTAGTTCATTTTGCTCGAGATTGTTTTGCTTATTCATGAATGTTTGTGCTTCCACATGAATTTCAACACTGGTTTCCCTTTTCCATTTTTTTAGCATTTATTTTTCTAGTTCTATGAAAAATATCATTGGTAATATAATGGGGATTGCATTGAATACACAGATTGTTCTGAGTAGCATGGTCATTTTCATAATTTTTATGTTTTCAATCCATAAACATAGATTTTCTTTTAATTTCTTCTTCAGTTTCTCTCCTTGGTGTTTTGTAATTTTCATCACAGAGTTCTTTTATTTCCTTAGGTAAATTTACTCCTAGGTTTTTATTGTTCATGGTGGTAGTTTTATAACTATTTGAACTAAAATTGTTTTCATAATTTCTCAGAGAATTCCTTACTGGCCTATACAAAACTACAGAATTTTGTAGGTCAGTTTTGTTTCTTGCTACTTTTCCGCATTTGTTTATCAATTGCAATAGTCTTTTGTTGTAGAAAGTTTTATATAATCAAATCATATGTAAACAAGAATAATTTGGTGTGCTCCTTTTCTAATTGCTCTAGCTAAAATTTTTAGTAATATATTGAATAAGAATGCTTAAGAATGAACACAACTTCTTGGTCCTGATCTTGGAGGAAATGTTTTTTTTTCCTCATTCGCTGCACATTTGGTAAAATGCATATCTCTACCACATTTATCAGACAACCTTTCTAGTAAGTGGTTTTGTCTTCAAGTTGTGTCTTGGATTATCAGTTTATTATAAATGTTGAAGTTTATTTCCAGCTAAGCACCACAGTGTAATCTTCCTGTAGCTTCTTTGGTTATAGTTAATGAGTTTAAACATAATTTATATAATATTAAAATGAAAGAGGCCTAGTATCTTTGTGGGTCAAGGGAGTGAGGAAACACCCTAGCAGTTCAAATAGCTATGGTATAGACAGCAGATTGTGTGCTTTGATAACTGTACGGTTACTGTTTTAAAGGGAAATGTGCCCATATCAAGTGAAAGGATTTTTCTAAGACATCGTTGACATTGACTTTGTTACTTTCAGTGTCCCTGGTACTGACAGTACAAGTAAAAGTGGAGACCCTGAAGAATTGTCCTCACACTTAGGGATGCGAGCCTCAGTGCTCCACAGGAAGAAGGAGTCCCAGTACACCCTTTGTTGACTGACATCAGCACAGAGTGACAAGGCAGCTTTATCAGCGTTATCAGCAGTGCAACAGTGCTATCATGGGACGCGTGTAGAGATGCTGGCGGTGGTAAATGTACGTTCTTCTCCTACTACTCTGAGCATGCCCCGGCAGAAGTAGGGCCTCAGATGCCCTGAGTAATCCTCTCCTGGTCACATGACAATAACCAGGTTTTCTCTCCCCTTGATTCTTTCAGCTGGAGTTCCCAGCAGCGATCAAGCAAGAGCGGGACAAAGGTAGACAGGGAAAGTTTCTCTCAACTGAAGTGCTTGTGGCACTATTTGGAAGTACTGGAAACTTTAAAGGGTGAATAAATGAGTTGCTAGCAAATTACCCCGACAAAACCACTTGTGACTGGACATTTTAACCCAATATTTTTATTTCTCTCTTTTTTGTTATTGGTAACTGAACTCAGAAACAGGAAATTAAATGTCATCATCCTAGAGAATTTTAAGTTGGGAAGATGTCTCTAAGACAATTTTCTTCTTTAACTTACTATAATATTTTACAAAAAGTAAGCATCCTAATTTATGTCATTATGTACTGTCTATTTTACTAAAAAAATACAACTCTGAAAAAGTAACCAAAAAATATAATCTTGAAGACTCTGTATTTTAAACTTTCTTCTCTGGTCACTCAGATTAGTACTTGGGTAATGATTAAGGGAAACAAATTTAAGGAAGCAACTCTTTAACTCACCTCTCATATAAAATATTATCTATTACGTTAGAGAGTTAGTGATTTTATGTACTGACAAAACACAACTTACTCTAGTTCTAAATCTTTTTATGTAAGACTTTACTGGAAAATAGCATACCAGAGAGCTTTTAACATTTTTTTCACTCCACAGTAGGATTTTGATATAATTAAAGGGCTATCATGGCATCTTTACTAAGGAGAACTGAACAACTTATTAATTAATAGAAATGGCAAGTAATTGTGAAATTCCTCCGTACCTCCCTTTGGCCCAACAGCGTTATACGAGTAGAATTAGAAACCACGCAATTAGATTTTTCCAATTAAATAAATCTAAAGCACTGCAAGATATGCATAACAGTAACATTTTGAGGTCACTGTCAGTGTACATAAAAATCAAACTGTGACTCATTTTTCTCAAGAAATACAATTTCAAAGATAGTTATCATAAGACTGTAGAGTATGAAATACTAAAAGTGGTATGACTAAGATAAAAATATAGACTTCAAATTAATAATTTTAGAAAGCTCATAATGCTGACAGAAAAAAAAACATTATTTTACAGCCCTAAAAATAGTTTTTCTCTGAAACATACTGCCAAGTGGAAATAGGAAACCATAAAAACTATACAAGAAATAATTTTCATGAAATAACTTATGTATATGACTGCATGTCCTCAAGTAGGTAGAAAAAATACAGAAGCACAAATGAGTAGTCTAGCCTCACATAACTTCCCATAATGTGAACAGCACGACCAAGAGGTCTCTGGAGTTTAGTAGAAAAAGAACTAGGAGAAGGTAACACCTCTCTGTGGCTTTAATTCGTGCATTTTTAATAAGCAGCAATGGTGAACACTTTTCACAAACCTGTTGGTTATTTGTATGTCTTCTTTAGGGAAACATTTTTTAGGTCCTTTGCTCATATATTAAATTGATCATTTGGATTTTTTGTTTCTTTTGATATTGAGTTATGCTCCTTATATGTTTTGGGTTTTAACTACTTATCAGAATGTGACTTATTTTCCCAGTCTGAGTTACCTCTTCACTCTGTTCATTACTGCTTTTGCTTTTCAGAAGCTTTTTATTTTGATATAATCATATTTAGTTTTCATTGCCTCTGATTTTGAATTTATACCAAAAAGATCATTGCCCAGGTCAATGATCTCTACAAGTTTTGCTTTTATACTATCTTTTAGTTATATTTATCATCTAATTTACTTTGAGTTGATTTCTAAATATATATGTGTGTGTGTGTACATGAACTGTATAACATATATTACCATATATAAACATGGGTGCTGACCTATATTAGCATATGTTAATGTGCTCCCTGTGGTATGATTTGGATCTAAAATGTTTCTCAAACCTCTCACATGTTTGAAAGGTGATTGGATCGTGGGGTGTTATGCTCATCAGTTGAGTTCAGTAGTTGATTGTGCTATTAGGTGGGGTCAGGTTGGAGTGGGTGGCTGAGGGCGTGACTTGGAATGGTGTTTTCTTGTCGCTGTTCCTTCCCTTCTCTTCGCTGCCTTGCTGCCACAGGAAGAGCCACTTTCCTCTGCCAGTCCTTCTGCCGTGTGTTTCTGCTTTCAATCCAGCCAACTTTGGACGGGATCCCCTGGAAAGTGCGATCCAAACATGCTTCTCTTCCTTAAAGCTGTGGGTGTCGGACATCATGTCCCAGGGATAGAAAAGTGACCAACACAATGTAGGATGTGACATAAGGTTTCCACTGTATCCTTCTATGTATTTTCCCGTTTACTGAGTATGCTGTCCTTTCCATTGTATGTGTGCTTTGGCCCTTTGTTGAAAATCAAATGAACATAAATATGAAGGTTTATTTCCAGCTTTACTGTATTGGTCAAGGTGTCTTTTATTCTACCAATGTGATTTTTTTATCACAATAGCTGCAATGTCTCCAGGTTTGTTTTGGTTTTTTGTTATTGTTATTTTTCCTTTCGCTTTTTTTCAACATTATTTTAACAAAGTTAACTATTTTAATTACTTTAACTCTTTTAACTATAGACCTGTAGGTATTACTTCAGGTCTACTAGATTGGCTGCTATGAAAAAGATGGAATATGACAGGTATTGGTGAAAGGTGAAAACTTGTACATGGTTAGCAGGAGTGCAAATTACTACAGCCACTAAGAATAATATTATAGCAGTTCCTCAAAAACTTAAAAATAAAACCACCATAAAATCCAACCATCCCCTCTCTCCTCTCTCTCTCTCTCTCTCTCTCTCTCTCTCTCTCTCTCTCTATATATATATATATATATATATATATACATATATATATATATATATATACACAAGTAAATAAATCAATATTCCCAAGGAAATCTGCATTCCTATGTTCATTACAGAATTACTCACCATAGGCCAGATATGAAATCAGCATGAGTATCCAATGGATGTATGGATAAAAAACATGGTACATATACACAATGGAATACTATTCAGCCTTTAAAATAACTCCTGACATTCTGAACAATATGGGCGATCCCAGAAGATATTGTGTTAAATGAAACGAGCCAGGCACAGAGGACAAATACCACAGGAGCCCACTTATGTGTGAAATCTGTAAAAACCAGACTCATAGAAGCAGAGAAGAGAAGGATATTTACCAGAGGTTGGGTAGGAGAAAAAGAGGGTATGGAGATTTTGGTTTAAAAGTACAAAGTTTCAGTTAAATAATGAGCAAATTTGAGCTCTATGGCTGACACGGTACAGTCACTGTGGTCAATAATATACTCTCACATAACAAAGAGAAACTATGTCAAATGACCACAAATCAAAAATAAAGTAAAATCGTGAATATGTTTATTATCTTGATTTAACCGTTCCACATTTAATACATATATTAAAATCATTTTAAACCCCATAAATCCATAGTTATGAGTAGACAGTTATCATAATACTAACTTTTGTAAAGCAAAAGTAAGTTTTATAAAAGGACTATGAGAAGGGAAGTAGAGAACACCGTGGGAAACATGGGCTGGGAACGAGATTTCCTACGTGCATATTAGAATGAAGGCTACAGTTCAAAGAACTTTTCGAAACCAAAACTAGGCAGATGAGTTAGTCTTGGGGAGAAACATAAAGTGAGTAAGGGCAGTAAAGTTAGGAAAAAGGATTTTTGAGCCAAAGGAACCATTATAGATGAAAGCTCAGGCTATCAGGAAAGCAAGAAAATAAGATTTGTTTGAAGGCATAAGATTCAGTAGGGATAGAACCTTACATATTAGGGAGTCTTAACTTTTCCCAGGATAGACTAGGAAAAGCTATCACGTTTCATGCAAGGTACTAATATGATATTTCCCACAGACATTTTTGAGAAGTGTATCCAGTCACTTTGATGAGATAGAGAAAAGTGGGAGGTTTTCTCACTGAGGTGGATGGGCACCAACAAAAGTCCAATGGGAGGTAGCAATAACTGCAAGAAAATGGACTAGCACAACAGATATCAGAGAAAACTTTTGAAGTTTACTTGACATGGCAAACTAATGAAAAGGAAAGATAAAAACTTGCATCCAGTGTTCTTAGGCAACCCGGCGGTGTTTGGTGCTTGTTACAAAGCGGTTACTGAAAAAGGAAGAGCTGTTTATCATTATCAAGCCCCATAATATAAGAAGAAAAAATCAAGCAGGCTAATAGATTTCAATATTTTATTACTGTAGGAAAACTAAATAATTTTTAAATACATATTGTCATACTCACATAGTCACAGCAAATAAAAGAGAATATTAGTCAAAGATACCACTACACAAATTAAAACACAGGCACATAAAAAATAATAATATGAGTGAATCACAACATAGAAAGTTAAGGAAAGATAATACAGATAAATTAATTAATATGAAAGATGAACAAAGGAGAATCAAGCTTAGAGTGTGTATTTAACTATGAGTTAACATGATACAAATTTTATAAAAATCATGCAAAGAAAACTCTAGTAAGTAATTTGCAACATGGTTTAAATGGCTTCAACATATTAGAGAATTTAAAACTACCTACGTTATATGTTGTGAAATCCATCTCAGAAACATTTGTACTTAAAAATTTATTTTCTTTTGAGATACTAGATTACTAAACAAGGAAAAATGAATTTGAAAACAGTAATGTTCGGTTAAAATAAGGGTATATATCCAGTGAGACATAATTCTCTCCCTCAGAAACCTAATGAAAAATGTTTCCATATATTAAAGTAGGTCGCACATATTTGTCAAAAATAAATCATGTCAAGCATGGTGTTTTGCTTGGATCTTTTGGGTAAGAAAATGTAGTGTGTGTTATGTGGAAATTAGTCTGGCTTTGAACATTCCTCCTTGGCAAGCAAAGATTGGTAAATGAGAAGACTGATAACTCTCTGGCATATCAAGAATGTCAAAAAAGAAATTGCAAAATTAGACAAGAGACTGCATTGAATATAAACATGGAAAATTTCAAAACAAAGGATTATTTCTTTCTGTTGTACTGACAAAAAAAACCATACAAGTGAATTTCATTATGTAGACTTGCTTCTTTCAACCAATTCCAAACTTTATCTTGGTTGAAGGGAAATGTGACAATTGTAAAGTGATAATTAAATTGTTGCTATCAATTATTCAACAAATTTTAAGTATCCATGCTACACATTTGTATCAGAGGATACAAACATGAGAATATTATCTCTGTCTTTATAGAGCCTAGCATTTATCAAGGAACTGTTAAGTGGGCAACTGCATTTTATGAATGAGGAAAAACAAGGTCCTATAGAAGTATATGAAAAAATAACTAACCTTATGTACCAGTGAAATCCTCCCTGAGTAAGGAAAGTCTTAACTAAGATCTTCAGGATGAATGGAAACTAATCAGCGAAGAGAGGAAATATGTTCCAGACAGTGGGCAATAAGAAATTTCACATGGTCCAGGCTGAATAGAAGAGGAAGAAAATAATGGAAAAAGGTCCAACTAACTGAGATCAATCTGTATCCGCATTTATACTCATACTTGGTTCTTACACATATATAGTACTTTGAGGACAATGATATAATTTACCCAGTGCATCAAAATGCACCAGTAATTCATTGCATACATTATCACATCTTTAAAAATACTTCCAAATATCTTTTCCATTTGATGGTTAACACTTGATGAATATTGACTTCTAATCAATGTACACGTATCTATCAGTTGTTTGCATCGAGTAATAAACAAAAAGTGCCAAGGATACAGCTCAGCGGCACAGCTTCTGCCTGGCAAGTGCAAGGTCCTGAGTTCAACTCCCAGTACACAAATAAATAAATAGATAAATAAATAAACAAATCGAACAAAACGACAGTTTTCTATAAACCAGCAGCCGTTTAGAGGTTTACTAGTTTTATTGCTTTGGTTTTGTAGATTTCCACTCTTTAAAACAGAGGTCGCCAATGAATTCTCTCACTTTTCACTAACTTTCTCCCAAATAAGTATCTCTTCTCTAGTATCATTCATATTTACCACTGACCATTCCATGCTGAAGGAAAAAAAAGGAAAAGAAAGAACAGAAAGCAGTAAGGAAGAAAATTATTTGGGCCAAAATAACGCAATAACAATTTACCACTAACAGTGTAAATCAAGAAGATTTGATTAACAAACGTCTAGAAAGAAATTGCTTGTCCAGAAAGAAAACTACAAGAAGTTACTTATGGGTGTTGGACTGATAAAAATGCAAAAACAAGTATTACTCTTGCTTTTGTCCCTTTTCTTTCATGGTAAAAGAACAGATAGACAATGGCTACCGTCCTAGGCATTTTGACTCCAGGCATGGGATGAAAGGAAGTGCAGATGTCAGTAGGGTTCTTCTCTTTCTTATGGAACAGATATCTTTCCAGAATCCCCCAAAGAAAATGTTATGTCTCACTAGCCAAAAATGGTAATGCTGTGTTCAGAAACCAGAAAAATAAATTATATCTTTTCTAGACACAAATTTGGTGTTAGTCAAGTGGACTAGATGCATATTGGAAATGAATGCTGGCCTACTTGTAATTTCAATACATTAAGAAGAATCCTAGATTTGCTAAATTAATAAACATTTTCTATCTTAGAAGAAGTGCAGACCAATAGCTCAACTTCTTATTCCCTTGTTAGAAAAGTATTTATCCTCTCTGAGTTATAATACTTGCGTAGGGAGGCAAACATAATAGGTAACAGGTAATACAGCTTGTCTTGTGAGCTAAAAAGGAGCATAAAATATTATTTATAATAATATTAAATAATAATATAAATAATTATATAATAAATTATTTATTTATTATTATGCTAAAACTATTATAGGCTGAAGACACGGGTATGAGTATGCAAAATAATGTATAATATGATTTTACTACAAATTTCTTCCTAATTTTACTACGAGTGAAAGGAATGGAGAGCTAGTCTGTTCCACCAAGTCAACAGAATGGAAGTATGGCACATGTGTTTTTAACTCCTGTTTTAGTCTACTTCCACCATTTCATCCAGGCCCTAACATGAAGACCAAAATTATAAGGTCTTTTTCAGCAATTCTTACTGCAGAAACATTAAAGCATCTCTAAATGTTATCCAGAAAATACCTACTATAGTTACTTAAACAATCTACAAACTTGCAAAGCTGCGCCAAGAAGGAGGTTCTGAAGGTCTGAATTAAGTATTTCATAAAATAAATAATAGACAAATACATTTAATTTTAAATATAAAGGAAACAATAACAGTCAATATGACTGTTGAAGTTTTCCAAAGATAGCACCAAAAGTTTCTCTTAACCCATACACTATTCTACAATGTAATCTTACCATCCCTGCATTCATGAGATGGAGCCTACATGTCCGGCCCACTGATTCCAGGCAGACTCTGACTGCCTGGGTCAACAGGGTATGGAAGAAAATGTGCTGTATAACTTCTGAGGCAATATTATGAGTCTTACACTTTTGACTTGGGTCTTCTGCAATACTTTGGCTCTTGAAATGCTCCCTCTCACAACCTAGCCACCATGTTACAGGAAGCTTAGGTATATGGAGAGGCAAATGTAGACATTCTTGTTGAACGTCTCAGCTGAGCCCCTAGCCCACAAATAGTTTCAACTGCCAGCCAAGGATGTGCACCTTCTTACACATTGGGCCAAAATAACGCAATAACAATTTACCAATTTACATGGATGTGCACAACCTGAGAAAATACTCAGATGCCTCCAAGTCCCCTGCTGACAGCAAAAACATGTAAAAAGTCAAGTGAGAACTGCACAGCTGAGCTTAGTCAACAAATGATGACAAAATGGAGTGCTTCGTTGTGTGGCAAGAGATAACCAGTACAGTCAAAGATGAGTACAAGCAAGAAAGCCTGTTTCATACAATATCAACTTCTTAACATGTATGGATTGCTTACTGCACATGAGATGCTGTCCTGAAGTTCTAAATACTACTGTAGCATTGGGTTTTCACATGATGACCTCAGACAGGTGTAATTATTATCCCCACTGTACAAATGAGAAAACTGTACCACAGAATTTTGAAGTAAAATGCCGGACCTGGCTGGCAAATTAACTTGAGTTCTATTAGGAATTCTTTTATATAGATTACTGGCAGGAAAAAGGAAAGAAGCTATCTTCAGTCTACAAAGAGCTAAGTGTTAGATTCTTGTTTGCAGCATGAATGATCTCTGTCCCTGTCAGCACGTAAAAGGAAAGGAGAAGGGGCTGGGGGTATAGCTCAGTGGCAGAAGCGCTTGCCTGGCAAGCGCAAGGTCCTGAGTTCGATCCCCGGTACCGGAAAAAATAAAAATAAAAAATAATAATAATAATAAAAGGAAAGGAGAAAAGAAGAAATGGAGAGAAAGGGGCAGAAAGCAAGCGGCTCATACATTCGTGTGATTCGTGTATTTTTCATACATTTTAAGCAATCACGCTGAGCACTTCAGAGTTATTCTTCAAGAAATTTTGAGTAAAGTTCTAATGTACACTAAGCATTGTTTAGACTCAGGAGATAATGGTAGTAAAGAAATAGGAAAAAAGTACTATGCCCCCAAACAGTAAATACTTTCATAAAAGTGGGTTTCTTGTCAAGAAATAGATCTGAAAAGACCAGAAAACCACCTGGTGACATGATCGAAAACAAATTCAAAAATTAGGAGAAGAGTTGCAATCCATTGTTGTTATGATTCATTTAGCCAGAAGACTTTCTGATTTTTATTTTGTAAGAGACTCATATCCATTTTTCATGGTCTGATAATCTAGGTCGGATAGATTGTCCTGCTTAGTGGGGGGGGGGGGTTGGTGGTGTCTTTTTTTATCCCAGTGAGTTTTCTGTAAGTTGAATAAGAGATACTATTTTGTAGGGTGTTTCACAAGATTGCTCTTTCCCCCCTAGACTCAGCTGACCTCGGAACCCAATGACATATTTCTTCTTAGAATCCACAGTGCCACACAAGTCCCTAATGACACCACAGCTATAGAACAAGGAGACTCAAATAATGTCTATTTTTGGAGGAAATTCAGGCTTTATCGCTTTTTTTGAAGGTGACATAGGAAAGTAGGGCAGGACTAATCACAGGTAAGATTAGATTTTAAAAAGAAAAAAAAAAAACCTTTTCATAAAACAGAGAATGTTATACCAGAAATGAATCACAGAATTTGTAGGTAAGAGTAAGAAATCACTACTAACAGAGCCCAATCTTCAATATTGAAGAGCAGTGGGAGATCATTCTACAATGGAATAAGATTTTTTTTAAAATAGCTTCAGACCATTTTAGTTCTTTTTAAAGTGATTCAACCCCCCACCCAGTCAATGAATAAAATATCATATTTTAGTTCATCCCAAGTATATGAACTGTGCTTTGCAGACAAAATATTGTTTCTCATAATCTAAAATTAATTTCATCTGAAAGGACTTCCCTAATAATCCAGAACATTTTTAAAATACCTTATTCTGTTTTCACAAGACCCTTTCCATGCACTGTGGAAGCAAGAAAGGAAAACCTCAAGATATGGCAGCCTTAGAAAAGCCAAGCTGCAGAAAGGAAATTCTACAAGAGCTGAACTCCCCAAGGAGCGAAACAATGCTTGTCAATGCTCTGAGGTAAGATCCCTTTTATTTCATCTGGATGGTTTCTATCATTTTTGGTGCACCTAGCCTCATTCCATGCCACATCCTTTGAGGTGTTTCTACCCAGACAGCTCACACTGACTTCATTAGAGGAACTGTGAGGTGTAGCTCCGCTGGCCCCTGAAATCTTCACTGCCTCAAGAACCATGTGAGCGTGCTTCAGACGAACAAGGAGCATCCCATTAGGACACCGTCCTGACATTCTTATCTCCCTTGATTTTTACCCTTTGTCTGATGAACGTCCTTCAAAGAACAGGAGGAGAAAAACACTGTTCCTTGTCACATTTTTAAACTTTTACCACATGTAGGCAGCATTTTCATGTTATGCATATTAGGCATTTTTTTTTTTTCCTTTTCTGTGTAGTGGATTACTTCAATGAATCAGTTGGTATTTTATGAGCAAAAGAAATTGGAGAGGTAGAAAACAGACGCTGCAGTCATAAAGACACAGTGATTACTTAAAGAGATTCCTAATCCCTGTCTCAATGTCAGCTCTAAATGACTAGGATGAAGGAGGATCTACTTCTATTTTCAAAAGTTCAGAGAATTCCTTGCTAGCCCTCTAAAGAATCCAAATCCATAACACAGTTCCCAGTATGAATAGATCACAAAGAAATAACCAAAACATCACCCAATGCAGTAAGACATATCAGGCTACAGTGAATGAGAATCTACTTGGGTTGGTCCGAGTGTTGTCCCAGGTGTGGATGTCCCCAGGCACAATGTACCGCACCTGATTTCTAGCCTTGTCTTGGGCTACTTCATTCCTCAGGGAACATTTTATAAGTAAATTGCCTCAGTAATTTACCACATTTACAAAAGCTAAGATCCAGAATGTTCATTGGTATCCACAATATGACAGACAATACATTCTTCCGGTATACCTGTAAGAAAAACGAAGTCTCCAGCTCTAGTAAATCTATAGTTATACAAGCAGAAAAATAACCACTTCCCCCTTAATATCTACATTTTGTTCCATTTGTCACAAAAATTATCTCATTTAACTTTGTGAAGAACTTGTTGTTCAAGCACTTTTAGCTCACTGGTTTACACACCGTGTGCCCATACACACAGATATGCAAAAACAGCCTAATTTTAGGGAGAGTAAATATGTGCCCAAATATTAGACTCTTTAAACGTGGGATGAGTGGTGGGACTTGATTCTACCAGGCTTTGCAATTCTTGTCCCGTTGGATACTGTCCCCATATTATTACCTACTAACGGTTAGATTTTCCTGAAGGTCACATAATTTCTTTAAAATCTAGTTTATTCACTCATAAAATAAAACTACAATGACTTTCTGTTATAGATTTGCTCTAAAGCTGAAATGGAATAACACGTGTATTAGCTAGTGTTAATCAGGTGTAGGAGAGACCCCTTAACAAATATTAGTTCACTTCTCTTTACCCTCTTTAACGGAATGGATACAGTATTTGCAATTACACTGAAAGGCTTTTGCAATCATTTTAAAGTGAGCACGGTTGAAGTCATTTTTAGAAAATGCTTCTGTATAATGTAAAATATTTACTCATGGATTTTTGCTTTCATTGTTAAAGAATTTCATTATTTTCATTCATCCTCTCAGTTTTCAGTTCAACGTGCACTTACTGTCTGCCTTCTCTATTATAGGCCATGTAGGTGGCAGCGGAGCTAGAAGATGAAAACACAGGCTCTCATTCAAGACACTGCTTCTTTGTCTGGGAAACGGATATTTGCAATAAACTGTGGAAGCAAGAAAGGAAAACCTCAGTCAGTAGGGGTGGAGTGTGCTGCCAGCAACAAGAGTAAAACAGCAGAATCCGGAAACTATGAGAAATCTGGCTTTCTGTGGAGGTCAAGGTTGACCTCTGAATGAATGGGCATTAACTTATAACAACATTCAGGAGTCTACGAGACTTTTGGGTTGTTTTCTGTTTTGTTTTTTTTTTTTTTTTTTTTTTTCTCAGTACTGGGGATTGAGCCCAGGGCCTTGACATTGAGCTACATTCCTAGTCCTTTTTATTACTTCTTTTAAATTTTGAGATGAGATCTTGCTAAATTGCCCACACTGAAATCAAACTTGAAATCCTCCTTCCTCAGTCTCCCCGAGTGCTAAGGTTATAGGTCTGCATCCAGAAGCAATTTGTGGTGGCATTTTTATCTCTGTCTGTAGCAAGAGTTCAATCAGTGGGAAATGCCTCAAATCACATCCAAGTAGTGACACTTGGTAATCAGTCTTTAGGGAGGGATCTAGTCACTAATCTGACCTGAGTATTCAGTTTTATGAATACTGGGATGAAGTGCCTATCTTCACTTTGGCTAGCAAGGATAGGTAGAAGATAAAGGATCAAAGACAAAATTATTCTTCCCTTGAGGAATGGAAATATCAGAGAAGTTGTAATCAAAATTACAAGACTCACCTTCAAATTGGAGTAGCAAGACAATGGGCCCAAAAGACAATGCGCAAATCACTCTACCATTCCTGGTACAGGCCCATGGCTGGATGCCCAATTTTTACTTTAAAAGATGGTTGCCCTGGCTCAGTCATTATGCTACCTGGGAAAATAAGAGATGCAATATTCAAAGCAGAACAAACCAACCAGAAGATTTCAGCTTTGTATTCAAACTGATTCAAATACTAATTTGGCTGACTTTTCTGGATGTCCTTGAACAACTTACAACTGTCTTCTACTGGCCTCAGCTTTCCTATTGGTAAAGTAATGTATGACATGTACATCTCAGCTATGTTATAGCAAACATAACTAGAAAAGGTTTTATTCCAAAGTGAAAATCACTGCAAGAAAAGATACCCTTTAAATGTGAGCCACTTGTGGAAATGTAGCCACTGGCCTAGCTCTCTCAATTCTTTCCTCGTCCAAGTCCACCTGTCTCTGTGTACCTTTACTATCAGACCAAACTTCTTCTTAAGGCAGAAAGACAAGCACCGTCAGTCTCAATCCTTTATTTTAGTATTGTGCTTCTCCTAACATACTGCAAAACCAGGAAAACTCTGATTAGCCTGTTTTAGGTCAGTGAACATTCAAGAACCAATGTCTCTGACTATGTAAAAGGAGAACTTTTATGCTTGCCAGTCAGAATCACATGTCTCCACTCATTCTGATGAAAATGGAAACAATGTTATTTCATATTTACAAAGGACCATGCGGTTGAAGAAAGGTCATTGTGGCCCTCCAAAAGAAGGTATTCTGACATGACAAAAAGTTGTATATAATGTAGCAGTATTAATACTATATAATCATTTCTTTTGTAAACTCTCTCATGCTTCTAACCCAAGACACTCTAGTAGCTCTAATTCATTTCCAACAGTATCTCTCAAGTCCTGGTTGTTTCTTATTTTTTCCACTGCATTTGCTTATTGACCACAAGGAACATAAAATTAGTTGAATATATAAAAATTGGAAATCTCCTTAACACAGCAATTAGTTAAAATATGGAACAACTTCAGAATAAATTATTTTTGCTACTTGTGATTGCACCATGTGGAAATGAATGACACTAGCAAAAAATAAATAAAAAAGCTGTTACACTTTACAACCAAAAAGTTCCCCAAAAGTCCCAGGTGGGTCTTTTTCACAATGACTAGATCATGGGGGAACTGTACTGATCAGAGGACCAATGCACTAAGAATTCACGGCTGAATGTGCTGTAAGGAGGTAGGCCTGGAAGGAAGAGGCAGGTCCATGGGGACTGAACTGGAAAGCTGTATTTTTGTCCTTGGCTTCTCCTTCCTCTCTCTGCTTCTTAGCTGCCATGCATGGGATGAACATCTGTCATCTTTCAGGCCTTTCCACTACATAGGCTTTACCTTGGAATCACCAAATTTTAGCTCAAGCTCATTAAAAACTGTGATCCAAATAAACTTCTACTTTAAGTTGCATGTGTCAAATATTTTATCTCAATGACAAGGAAGTAACTAATATAGTTTTTTACACCAATGATATAAAGTATTGGCATCTAACAATTTGTTTCATAAGCCTTTGTAAACAGATTGCAGAAGGAGTATAGAATGATTTGGAAATGCTGACTAGGGACACTTCAGAGTTCAGAGATTTATGAAAGATTCTACTTGAGGCTCAGCAAGCCAGAATGCTGTTATGAGTATGGACAGTAAAGGCCAACCTCAGGAGATGTAAGTTGGGAACAAGAATTCCACTGGCTGCTGGCTTACAGACCATGTGTACTACATTCTGGCAGAAAATTTGTCCTCCCCCCCCCCATGTCCTGACACTTCACAGGAAACTGAGATTAAGGGTGGTGAACTAATTGCCCTTGCTGGGGAAATTTCAAAGCAGCTCAACATTCAGGCTGTGGCATGAGTACTGCCAGCTGCTTTTAGCCACATCTACAGAAAAAAAAATCAAGAGCTAAACACAGAGCAAAAATATACAAACTTTCTCCTTTTACCAAAATGCAAAGTCAGTATAGTTATGGGAAAGAAGAACATGATTAATAAAAATATAGGCATTCAAAAGAAGCCAAGTGGGACAGGCGTAGTAGTGCATGCATGTAGTTCTACCGCTCAGGAGGCTGAGACAAGAGGACTGCTGAGAATTTGAGGCTATCCTGGACTACAAAGCGAGTTCAAGGCCAGCACTGCATAGTGAAACCTGTCTCAAAATGACACGAAGAAGGAGAGGAAGGAGAAAGAGGAGGAGGAGGAGATGATAATGAAGAAGAACAAGAACAAGAGGAGGA
>PVLD010025045.1:0-24389 GCA_004027595.1 Dinomys branickii | reverse complement strand
TCCTTGGAATCAGCCCCTCCCACCGTGTTACCAAGATGGCGCCTATATCCTGTTTTCTGGTTCTTGTTGCTGACTCTGTGTATACCATATATAGAGAGGTACCTGCTTACTCCGCCTTAAAACCAATCCTGGAGGCCCACATGGCGTAGTATGATTTGCTAACCATTCTTATATAAGTCGCTGTGACAGTAAGCAAAAGCAGCAGCAGCCTGGAAGGAGCCACGCAGAGTGGACTCCTGTGGGGTTTGTGCTGTGTCCAATAAAGAAACACGTTACAGAACCCGATTGTCTGCGTGCAGAACCCGATTGTCTGCGTGCTGCCTTCTGCGGGTCGGGAGCGGCGCCGGACATCAGGTTTGTGTCTGCATGTCCCCTCAAATCCTCAGGCAGTTATGGGCTGGCTTTTAGAGTTTATCACTGATCCATGATCCGATGCTGGGATTATGGGTATGAGAGCTATGCGTGCCCTAGGGCAGATAGTTTGCTGGGATTATGGGTGTGACAGCAATACCCACCCTAGGACGGATAGTTTGTATATGTAAGGGAGAGAAAGAGGCTGCTGGCTGCCATTCCTCCTTTTTGCTCTTGCTGTTTTTGCCATGTACTTGCACCATGAACTGTTGCCCTCTGCCACTGTGCCTCAGAACCAGCCAAATATGGACTGAAACCTCCAAAAACTATAAGCTGAATAAACCTTTCTTTCTTTCATTTTGGGTGTTGGGTATTTTGTCTCGGCAATGAGAAAAAAGTAACCAAGACTGCTTAATCCCTGTTCTGATATTTGAACCGTCCAGGTAGGGCCAAATGGTGGAACTCAGTGACTGTGCACTTGCGCAGCATGTGTAAGGCCCTGGGTTCTATCCTGAGACTATGATGAATGACTGAAGAACAACACTGAAAGCCTTGCTGGTTGATTAGATTGACAGTTTAAACTTCATCCTATAGGTACTGATTAAGTATCCATCATATCAAGTATAGAGATAATAATACAACACTCCACAAGTAGCATGGGAAACAAGTTTCTTAGAGTAGCGCTTAATGTGTTATGAGAGTAAATCCAGAAAAAAAATTCTATGGTTACTTTATATGTAAACTGTAAGTTTCATTTCCATAGGAAATACTACCTTTAACGAAAAAGTAAACCAATAAACCCAAAAAGAATCTTAACTAAACTCTATTAGTCTTGGTGAAACTAGATACTAATTAAGCAATAATTCCACAATGGCCCAAGAATTATATCAAGCACTACCACTGAATATTTTATTCAGAAAAAACAAAAAGAGCAGGCTGAAACAACAATCCTAGTCATTTGCAGTATCCATCATCTTTCAACTTGGCTCTCTTGTTTAAGACAAAAAGTAACCAATGTGAGACATACTCTATATATAGTCAACTGCTGCTAAATATCAGCAGTGTAAACCTTCCAGAAGTAAGCATGCTTACACTGAAAGCCTTCCTGGTTTTTTAGATTGACAGTTTAAACTTTATCCTATAGGTACTGATTAAGTATCCATCATATCAAGTATAGAGATAACAATATAACATTACACAAGTAGCATGGGAAACAAGTTTCTTAGAGTAGTGCTTAATGTGTTATGACAGGAATTCCAGAAAAAAATTCTATAGTACTTCACATGTGAACTGTAAGTTTCATTTCCATAGAAAATACTACCTTTAATGAAAAAGTAAACCAGTAAACCCTTTCAGTGTAAGCCTTCCAGTAGTAAGCATGGTCCCAAAATGAAGGAAAGAAAGGTTTATTTAGCTTATAGTTTTTGGAGGTTTCAGTCCATATTTGGCTGGTTCTGAGGCACAGTGGCACAGTGGCAGAGGGCAACAGTTCATGGTGCAAGTACACGGCAAAAACAGCAAGAGCAAAAAGGAGGAATGGCAGCCAGCAGCCTCTTTCTCTCCTTTACATATACAAACTATCTGTCCTAGAGCGGGTATAGCTCTCAACCATAATCCCAGCAAACTATCCGCCCTAGGGCGGGTATAGCTCTCACCCATAATCCCAGCAAACTATCCGCCCTAGGGTGCGTTTAGCTCTCACATCCATAATCCCAGCATTGGATCATGGATCAGTTATAAACTCTAAAAGCGACCCCATAATTCATGCTTAGAAATTCTGTTCAGTTTTTGTTATATTACAACCCATTACATTTTTACTTTTCAACTTTTTTTATACAAAATTGACTGTAATCTTATTAAATCTTCTTTCCTAAAATAAACAAATGTTGCCTAAGAGCTTTTGCAACTCACAACAGCAATTTAAAATTAATTACGTGTGAATTTAAGCCTGCCCTAAATTGTTAGTGGGTAGAAATGTTATACTTTTACAATGCTAATGTTACAGGACAAATAGTTTACTCCATTTCATAGTTCATGTCCTGACTGTATTTTATATCCTCTTTGTTATTTCTCATTAGATTATATATTAAGTTAATCAGTTGGAAAAAATTCTTATATTATTTACTGATTTCTGTTAAGAACCCCATCAACTAGTTAACAAGAAATAATATTAACTATATCTTTATCTGATAATGTAAGAGAAATGTTAAAGATATTTTTGTTACACAGAATGAGTAGCAGAACATCACCAAATTTTCTTTCAATCTGACAATTTATAGATGTAAGCACACAGCTCTGCTTCTATTTTTATGTTATTAACCTAAGAGCGTGTCTGTGATCCTTTTAGAGCTTTCAGGGATACACAGCCCACTGCGGCATGCGTGCCATACATTCGTCACCACTGACTTAACACATTACTTAAGGAGAAACAGAAATGAACAAATGTGAATAATGTGCTAAACAACTTTCTAACTCTGGTCCCAATAGTTATAAATGAAAGTTTATAAAATTCTTTAAATTACACTCTAATTTCTTACAATAAAGTATGTAAGTACTTCAGACACTAGCTTTAGACTTAAGATATCTTAGTCTGCGTCTTTTTTCAGACTTAGGATGTCCTCTCCTGGTAATTTTGCCATGTACATAAGCTAGAAATAAAAACAAAAAACTTGAAAATTACAGTACTTTAAAAAGAACATAGGTTTATCTGTGCTACCTCTGGGTTACCTGAAACAGTTGGAAAACTGTAAATCGGTATTTACCTGTCCAGAAGTATCTCATGCAAAAATCCATCTTTCTGAGCCTTTTTAAGAATTCTACTGTCTTCTTTACTGATTTTAAGTTTATGGTCCTGGAAATCCTGAAATTTTTTTCTGTAAAGAGAGTATCTTGGTTGAATAATATCTCAAACTTTGATTACACATATTTCCTGATGAATTTAAAAATACTATTAAAGTTTTTTCCCCTCACTTAAAAATAACAAAAACCTTAACTGTATTTCTTCTTTCTCCTTTTTTTTTTTTTTTTTTTTGCCTTTTTGAGACGGGGTCTCACTATGCAGTTCAGGCTGGACTTGAGCTCACTTTGTAGCCCAGGCTGGTCTCGAACTTGCAACAATCCTCCTGCCTCAGCCTGCCCAGTGCTGGGGATTACAGGTGTGTGCCACCACGCCCAGCCTAACTGTATTTCTTTAATAACAACTTTTCAACTACAAAGGATATTTAGAATCTACCACCAAGAAGTATGTTGTTTGGATAGCTCTGCAAAGCTCCCTTCTACCAGGGAATACATGTCAGAGTCCTGTGCTCTGAAAAGGAATGGTGCCCGGACAGTACTATAGCAGCTCCCCTAAAGATCAGGGAGCCAAGTGTGGTGGTACATGCCTGTCATCCTAGCACTTTCAGAGCTGAGGCAAGAGGACTGCAAGTTTGGGCAAATTCGCAAGCCCTTGTCTAACAGTAAAAAACAAAAAGGGTAGGGATGTAGCTCAGTGTTAAGGCTGCGGGTTCAACCTCTAGTTGAAGAAAAAAAAGTAACAGGAAGAACTGAGTAACCAAGTGACTTCAGCTTTGTGAACCAGCAGGATATTAGGAAAACTGAAGCCTTGAGAAAAGCATTCAGCTGAATGCTGTGTCCTACAGTCTATAATATGCTGCCTCTTCTTGTCCCTCAGGTGTTTTAGTGTGAAAGTAGCTTACGTGCTTTACTGTCACAATTGTGGGTTTCAAAGGAGAATACACACGTGTAGATGATTTCACACTGTTTTACATTCCCTTTGTCTTCTTCTAGGAGGTCTCTTTCTTCTTGGTTTCCCTTTCAGCACAGGATCTAATCTGGACATTGGAAATGAGACCCCAACAGGTAGGTGATACATTTATCTTCTTTTCCCACTTTCTTACTCAGGATGTGTATTTGATGTTTCATATCTATAAGTAAGTAATTCCCATTATATGGTTCTGTAAGATAGCCCTTGTGCCAGAAAACACTAATGAAAAACTTATTTGAAAATATTTTACAAATCATATCTTCCTGAGAGCAATTAAACAATATTTTAACTAGTTTAATTTTGGCTTAAAAGTAAATATACTAATGTGAAATCTTTACTGGTAATGTGTTAATTTCATTAGATGGAGTTTAAAACAGTAGCTATTTTACTTAGCACAGTATATTACTGAACATCTTAAAACTTAACCATAACATTGTTTGTTTTTACTGAATTAGAATCCACCTCTTTTGAATCCTCCTTATATCCTCATAAGGGTGGGCAAATATTTACTATCACATGCTAAAAATGAACTGATTCAGGTATGGCAATTAGGATCACCCAGGGATCTAGCAATTTGTAACTTGAAGGATCCATGCCTCCAGGGCAGGGCCCTGTAGTCCAGAGTCCAATGCTGAGATTTCTTAGAAAGTGATGAGCAGTGTATTTGTGCCAATGGTGTGTGTAACAGTTCCGGTTAGAAGACTACGGTAAGCAGGAGGGATCTGTGTTCTGGTGGACAAGGCCATGTCATAAGGGAGATGATTAACAAAGCATAGCAAAGCCTGTAATATACCTGGCAAGGGGAAGGAGTCCTTGCTAATCATCCATCTGAGCTTGCAGTACTGTACTTAACTAAACAAGACCCAGGGAAATCTTATGGTACTTCATTTGAAAGCTACTTTCTTCATAAACACAATGGTGTATCTTTCTTATAAAATACACAGCACTACACAAATATTTGTCTTTAACAGTTTTATAATAAAAATGCAGATAAAATGTTAGTATGATACAATAAAATTGAATATAAATAAAAAATATAGGTAAGTGAGAGATCCTCCATCGTTTTCCTAGTGGGCTAGCTCTAAGAAGTAGTGTGTTACAAAAGATAACAGAAGCTTCTAGAGTCAGTCGGCTGAGCCTGTGCACACATTCTGTCTTCCCGTATGTAGCTGTATGACTTTCATGAAGTGAAAGGTTATGATGTGTGGAGGACTGAAGGCTATGTCCTTGTCTGTGAAGTGAAGACAACAGCTGCCTCCGAAGAGAGCTATTGCAATGAAAGGCAACAATGCACGCACCTAACTCACCAGAGTGCTCAGCTACTTGGTTAGTTTTATGTTCACGAAATTGAAACATATTAAGGCTACCATTTCAGTTTTCAAAGTAAAAGAATACCTAAGTCTTAGATTAAAACTGAGACTTGTGACAGTCAGAAGGCCTTTCGTAAAACTCTAAAAATGCAGTGAATTTTCTAGTTCCTGTTCTAAACTCTAGGGAGGTAGTTTCCCATCAGCCAAATCCAAAGGGTCAAAAAAGAGCTGATGGAATTATCATTCTTGCTTGTAAATATCGGCAATATTTTTCAAGGAAGAACAATACTAAAATATTATAAAATTAACTACCATGCAAAGAACATCTTGAGAATAAAAGCAAATATATGACAAGGAACTTAACAAAACATATACAGAAATTTGATAGATAGTTATAGATTAGGCTGGTAGTAGAGAAAACTGCATTTTTTAATGCTTTATATTGAACACAGCAAATCTGAATGAGGCTAGCTGCAACCAGTAATTCCCAACAGAGAAAACTAGGGCAGGTTCAGAACACTCATTACTGGAATACAACATGAAGAATAAAAAAAGTAATGCAACAAGAACATAACAGACACACTTTATGCACTGTCATTAAGGATCTAGTGGACTTCATAAAATTTATCAGTAAAGATCTAGTGGATTCTGAAAAAATTAAATCTTAAAGGTCTTCATCATATTTTTGTTAATTACCTGATTTAACTATCATGTGATTTTGTTTAAAATTTCACCTTAACATGAAGATATCTGTAAAACTTTCATAATCAAGTAAAACAAAGAGTAGGATAAGTTCACCTAGAATAACGAAGTTTTATTTTTAGCTTAGCAACTAATGTTTCCCCTGTGCTTCCTGCTTCTCCTTATATAAAAAGTACATGTATTCATAAAGAAAACAAAAATTTGAGTGCTACAACCCTAAAAGTTTTGCTGTGACTTTCATGTTTCCTATAAGCCTATTATGGTGGTCAGGTAGTAAACAAAACAACCCTCTAAGCTTATATAGGTAGGTATAAATGTAATTCTGTATAACCTTAATGGAAGGGAACTTAGGATATCTACCATAATATACATGCACAGACTCCTTGATCCTGTTACACTTCTGGGAATTTACTGCTGGCTATATTTGCACACCTACGAAATGATGCATGGTCCAAATTAAGTGCCATAGAATAAAAAGCTCCAAAAAGGAATAAGAGGCTGAAAACACCCTACATTTCCATCTATATGAGTATGATCTAAATAAAGTATGTCCCTAAAATGGAATATTATGTAACTATTTAAAAAAAGGAAAGGAAAGAGGAAGATGGGGAAAGGGTAGGAAAGAGAGAACTTTTTACATACAGACTGATGGGGAAATACTTCCAAGGTACACTATTAAGGAAAAAAATTCAAGGTAGAAAATTATAAATATATTCAGGAATTTATGAAGAAAATATTAAGAGACTACAGCAAGGGGGGGGGCAGGGGTGGGAGACGGTATAGATGGACACGTGAACGAGGAGGACAAAAAACGTGTATCTTTAAATGTTCTGTGAACACTAAAATTAAAATTTTTTAAATGGAGGAGGGGAAAAACAAAATATTGGTACATGAAACTACTCAGAAAAATATTACAATAATAGTAAAGTGCTCACGGAGTAATTTAAAACATACAAATTAAACGATCAATTATGGAATCTGTATTTTAAAAATCTACTTGGGACATAATACAGCGGACCCTCGAGTTACGACCAGCCTCACATACAAACAACTAGGGTTATGACTGGAATTTTTGGTTTAACTCATGATCAAAGTCTTTAGATACAACCTGAATGTTGGCCACTTGTGCAGTCGTAAACAAAGACTCACAATGCCATAAAACCTAAGTAAGTGTATGTAAGCACCAGTGGGAGCCCAGATGTGCATCTGTGGGCTTAATTTCAGTCAATGGTTTATATAATCGCTATAATTACTGCTATCAAAATGGCCTGCACGGGGCTGGGGACATAGCTCAGTAGCACAGTGTCTGCCTGGAAAGCCTGAGGTCCTGAGTTCAATTCCCAGTACCAAAATAAATAAAAGCCCACGAAAACCTAGGGAAAAAGCTAATGAAGGAATTGCGTGGCCTTTGGTTATGATCAAGTGTAGGAAGGAAGGGAAGGAAAGAAAACAATCATAATTGAGAAGAAGGAAACTATGGAAAAATATGAGAGTGGTGTTCATGCAACTGATCTTGCTAATATGAACAGCATGCTGAAATGCACCATCTCAACAACTGTACAGAGAAAAGAATGTATAAAGAAGCTAGTATTGCTAAAGGTGTTACTTAAATTAGTAAGTTATGATCAAGTGTTAGACCAAGTAGTGAGGCTATGAGTGTCGATAAACAGGAGGCAGATGGCAGGTGTTAGCCTGAGTCTATAATCTATGAAAAAGCCAGGGCTATAAGTGCAATCTTATAAAGGACAATCCATCAACAAGTGATAGTGGTGAAACATTTCATGCCAGTAAAGGGAGGGCTCACAATTTTGAAGTGAGAACTGGGGTTCATACCACAACTAAGCACATTGAAGCAGACAGCACTGATGAAAGGGCTACTGAAAACTACATACACTGCTTTGAAATATGACACAGAGAAATGGTTTTTGTTCTTATCAAGTTTTTAACTGTGATCAATATGGCCTTTTGGGGAAGAAAATGCCCAAGAGAACATACATCATCCAGGAAGAGTAGACAACTGCAGGCCACAAGCCTATGAAAGATAGGCTAACTTTCTTGTTACGTGCCAATGTGAGTGACCAAGATAAAACCTCTCTTGGCTTATCACTCTGAGACCCCTGGACTATTCACAAAAGTCATGAAGAATAGGCTAGGGGTCATGTACAGATCTAACACAAAAGTCTTCGTGAGAAAAGTACTTCTTGAGTAGATCAGGGAGATTTTTCTCTCCTATTGTTAAGAAATATCTAGAGGACAAAGCCTCACCGCTCAAAGCTCTCCTCATCACGGACAATGCTCCTGCTCACTCACAACATTTGCAAGAACTGGCTGAAAAACTCATACGCCTCTCAGTCAAGTTGCATCTACCTAATAAAACTCCTTCACTGCACCTTATGGACCAGCAGGTTACAGCTAACTTCAAGAAGCTATACACCGAGGAACTGTTCCTGAAGTGCTTCCAGAAGGTCTCAGATACGGGTTTAACCCTTAAAGAGTTCTGGGAGGAACATTACAACATCCTTTCCTGTGTGGGTTAATGGAAAAACCTTGGGCCCATGTCTCTCTAAGGACACTGAAATCTGCTGGAAGAAACCATGGCCTAACATTATATGAGAGACACTTTGAGGACTGTGTAGAGGAGCCTGAGCCTTCAGCTGTCCCTGTGGTTGATGCTGCCACTGTAGCAAAGCCACAGGCTTGCAAGCAGACAGTGGTGATGCTGGGGACCTGGTGGAGGGGCAACAAAGGAACTTCCACACCTCTGGCCAAGCAGCACAGCGGCAGCCCACACAGCTCCCTGGAGCTGGAAGGGGTGCGGGGGGGGTGTGTGTGGCAGCAATCAGTGTAGGCAAGTGTTTCTGAAATACGTGAAGCCCTGAAGAGATGGCTCCAGTGACACGCATGGAGGTCCCACTACACGAAGAAAAGCCAACCACTGCATCCACATGCTTAATGACAATGCCATGTCATGCTACAGAACAGCTAGTATTAAAGAAAAGAGAGAAAGAGACAACCTCAGACCAGTTATTAGCTCTGAGAAGGATGAGACCTAGTGAGCCAGAAGCAGATCCCAGTGGGCTAGAGGCTCTCCCAAGTACAGAAAGGACACCACAGAGATGCATTGCCGATGTTCCTATGGAAGGGGACTCTCCTTGTAAATAACTACCTTTCGTTTCACCTTCCCTTCCTCCAAGCTGAAGATGTCAACTTGAATGTTGAGCACAGCATGAAATAACAGTTTCTGGTAAACTAGGCACATTTTATAACTTTTTGCTGAATACACAAGGAAAATTATTGGAGTTCCTGATAAATTATGCAATTATACAATTCTTTTTTATTATGAAAAAGTTAATTAAGGGGTGGCTTTGGAGGTTTGGAATGCACTATGGTTATTTCCATTATTTCTTATGGGAAAAATAGTCTTGCCTTTGAACAACTCAAGTTACAACCAGAACTTGTGAATGAACTGTTTGTACATCAAGGGTCCATTGTAGTATAAAAGCTAGTCTTAGTGACACTAAAGGACAAATGTTTTACAGAGACATAGTCACAGCACATACATGACACACAGCAAACTAGACATAGCTGTTGTGATTACCTTTATCATTTCTTCTTCTCCTGCTGTTTTACTTTTTGCTTCTATATCCCCTGCTTCACTGCATCTGATAAAGCAACTATCTGAGGCCAGTAAGGCCATTTTCCCCCAAATAAAACAGAGTAACAAAATTGAGCTGTGAGGTATGTGCAAAAGAAATACTAAATCTTTAGGCTGAATTTTTTTTCTTTTTTTACCAATTTTAAAACAAGAAAAGGAATTTGGAGGAAATCTGAAAAGTAAACACACACACAAAAAGAAACCCAAAATCATCTATGTATTATCACTACTCAAAGATTACCATATAAAAATTTGAGCATAGTCTAGTAGTGCCAAATTCTAACTAGTGAAAGATTTTCTTTTTTCAGTACTAGGACTGAACCCAGGGAACCCTGAACCACATCCCTAACCTTTTTGAAAATATTACTGGGGGATACAGTCTCACTAAATTGCCCGAGCTGGCTTCAAGTTTGTGATCTTCTGGCCTTAGCTTCCCAGTACTGGAGATTAAAAGCATGTACCTCCATACCTGGCTCCTTAAAATATGGTTTTCTTTGGCCTAAAAAAACAAACCTGATAATGTAACTGATTTAATTCAGTTAAAAAACATTATCTTTAAATACAAAAAGTTATGAATCATAAGTAATTCTGTATTTAAAATGTTAATGTTTTATGTAAAATTCTTTTGATTTGTAACTGGGAAGTATGAAAAGATATCACATAAAAACTAGCCGGTGGTACCTTTGAGTTTACATTAAGAATCAGTGTCTGAAGGACTTACGTATGAAATGATACCTTTTTCATTACACTGATTTTTACTAAGCAATACTTTGAAAGATAGTTTTCTTTATATCTATACCTATATTATAAATTTGATTAAATTCCCTTAACAAATTTAAGGCTGAATTAAACAAATAGTCACAGAGTAACTACAAAATGTTTTTATCACTCCATACAATGTTCCATCCAAAAAAGTGCTAATGGCACAGAATTCATTTAATTTCCTATTGATGGTGAGACAGCCTGGGTTGCATGTCACCTGGATGGCTCTTGGTGAGTACCAGGCTATGGCTTTAAGGGGATATAAGCCTGTGCTGTAGGTCAGTCACCTGAGTCCCTTTTTAACTTGTGCTTTTTAAATTTAAATTGTTCAGAGTTAAGACTGTAGAGATGGGAAAAGGACCTGAGGAAAGAGAGAGGGGAGGGTGAGGGCAGAGAAAGGAGGAAGAATGCAATAGATGCATGTACCAGTTCTCCAAGACCGATGTAATTACTGTGTATTGCAAATACATAGTAATAAGAAATTTTAATTATTTGAAATTTGATGTCTTTTCTCAAAATAAAATGAAATGAACTTTCCTAAGTTTATTAGCAGTTTCTGACTCATCCTGGCCTTTTCTGTTGGAATATTATCTCATTATAACCAATAGGATTGCCAGGGATGGTGACTCACGTCTGTAATCCCAGCTTTTGGGAAGCTGAGGCAGGAGGCCAGCCTACACTATATAGTGAGACCCTGTCTCCAAAAACAAAAACAAAAAATTACAAGCAACCTCTATAATATGTTGCAACCATTAGTAGGCCATGAGATCCATTCAGTGATTACTGATAAATACTGCGAACAATTCGACATAGAAAAAGGGGGTTAAAGAGAAGAGAAAGTACAGAGGCCAAAAAAGATAAATACTTTTAAGTAAAACTTGTGCTTAAGCAGACATGTTTGTACTGTGCTGCGATATAAAAGCACATACTTAACCGGATTGAACTTAACTCCTTTGAGATGGCTGGCTAAGGTATCACCTTGAAAAACCCTGCTGGAACCTTGAACTTTGTTACTGTGTATAACCACTGCTGCCACTCACCCACTGGACTTTCCACATGGTGGCTCTACTTGGTACCCAGGGCTCCCTCCCACTGCTCTTCATCTAGTATCAACTCTTTGGAGCAAATTTAGTCTTTCTGTATTCTTATTTAGTCTGTACACCTTATAGAAATGGAAAAGGAAAATTACGTATTCTGTATCAACAAAGACTTAAAATATTCAATATATTGCAATTACCTACATATTAAATTTATACGTATTTTTCTTTTGTATTGAAATTATCTTTTTGTATACCATTTCCCCTTTGAGCTTGATTATGAACTGAGTGACTTGTACAGTTCCATGAAGACTAAATTAAAATTATATTATTATGTATGCAGAAATTGTCACAACTTGGCCTTAGCTTGCTCCAAGGTCATGTACCACATTCCCCAATGTCTTTGAAAACTTCCATGTTTTTTTGCTAATAGGAAAATAATCCTGAACTATTCTATTTCCCTCCTCCAAGACTGAAGATTGACTATGATTTGGAGTCCTGAAAGTCCATGTGCTACCCCAAGGGTATACACAAACATGGTGAGCAAAAGTATTATTGCCCTTTTTCTTGCACTGTTTTTCAGAATGTTTTTAAGATTATAGATCCATACTGATCTTTTTCATGGAATGTATATTACTGTACCTTTCCTTTAAAAAAATCTTTTTCTTACACTCAAAAGATTCACAAATAATAACAGGACTTACATCTTGAAACACTGGCTCTCCTTGTTCCCTTGGTCCAATGGCATCTGAACATCCAACAAGCCCATCTGAATTGATACCAAGATATTTTCCACAGCCAGATTTCAGGGCAATTCTCTGGGTTAATAAAATAGACAAATATTAAAAACTGAGCAAAAATATTAAAATATGGAACTAAAAACAGGGCATGTGTGTGCATGCATATACATATAGATGGTACACATATACACACGCACACATTGGTATTTTCTATATGGAAATTATAAAATATAAACATTCAGACTAGGTATTTTCCAAATCTTTAAAAGCTGTATGTGGCTGCTTGCTGACATTACTGGACACTCTAGTTCTCTCTACGTAATTTCATACTTTATTTCCGAATATAAGTACTGTATCTTACATTATACAATATCTAATATTATATATTCTACAGCAAATATTTTCTAAATATATTATCTTTCAAATACATTACTTTCAATAGATATAAACATTCCATTACAGATGTATTAAATTTTTTTCTTGCCACTATACAAAGTCCTACTGACATCTTTTCTGTATATAAAATGGTAGAGGTTAATTCTCCTCTAAAAACACACAGTATAATTCTAACTTAAGAATACTTACATATTTACTGAGTATTTACATAATACCCTTTTTGAATGTCACAGAATTCACTTTCAGAAAATTTATTTCTTAAGTCAAAGTTACTATGTACCCTTTAGTTAGCTGAATAGTAGAAATTTGTAATGAATGAAATTAACAAGAAGAAAGTTAATAATTTTGGTTAAACTCAAGTTTACCTGTAATCAGACAATCTGACAGCAGTAAACTGCTCAGGAGGACAAGGACCTTCATCAACTACAAGAAAAAAATTGATATTCTTTTGCTTAAAAAAAAAAAAACCACACACTACTCTTTTCCTCCTAAAATTAAGAATATTAGGATATTTGGACACAAATATAATATCGTATCCATAGTCATGTCTTCCAGAGACTATCTTCTTATCACTATGTGGCTAAGATGACAGGTTAAGATGATAACTTAGTTACTTCCAGGACACTTGCTTCTTGTATTTTAACTGTAAGGCATGGAGATATAAGTACTTAATGTTTAAAACACTAAATGCTTTCATTATTCAAGGAATGGCCATTGTGATCAAATGATACTGTGTTTCTGCTTATCTCATACCTCATTAATGCTTCCCCTGTGATCTAACTAGAATGAGGAAACTTCTAATTGTTAACTATACCCAGGCTACTTTTGGCAAAAGGCCAAGAAAACAGAAATTCAAACTTCTGATTCCACCAGGTTTTCTTTCCACTTAGTGTTTCTTTTTGTCTGAGACAGCATCTTACTATGCAGTTCAGGCTGGCCTTGGACTCACTTATACAGTCTAGGCAGACATCATACTCAGAGCATCCTTCTGCCTTAGCCTCCTTGGTGTTATGATTACAGATGTGTGCCCCAAGGCTGGCTGGCTTCACTTCTATTTCAATTACAGTATTTATACTGTCTTTTACTTCCACAGATGCTCTCTACTACTGGACAGTGTTTTTAATTGCTTACACTGGAAAGAGGGAGTTGCCAAGCATTGCTAAACACGCAAAACAGAAAGAAGTGGAAGGGTCCAATGCAACATTTTCCTTAGAACACGCTTAAGGGTAACTGTAGTGGGGCGAAGTGCACGACTGTCATAAAATCTACCCTTTAAGTGTCTTTTCCCTTTCATTGTTTCTACCACATACCAACCTTCTTTATGTGGGGCTCCCAGTATAAAAAGGCCATTGTCAAGTGCATGGATATAGGTTCCTTTATCCATTTCAATGGTGATGGTTCCTGAAATACCACCGAAGTTGGCCACCGTCCACCATATTCCTTAGAAAAAGAAAATCAGAGTTTATTAAACATTTTACTTTTTATTTGACACTTCCCCTTAAATGCAGGGGATTAAATGCAAGGCCTCATGCATGCTATGCAAGTGCTTTGCCATTGTTTTTTTAGACAGGGTCTTCACTGTAGCCCAGGCTGGCCTTGAACTCGTGGCTATCCTGCTGCTTCAGCCTCCTGAGTAGTGGGATTACAGGCATGTGCCACTATGTCTGGCTTCATCACTAAGTTACTGCCCCAGTTATTTTATTTTGGGACAGTGTCTCACTATGTTGCCAGGCTATGATCCTCCTGCCTCAACCTCCCTAGTAAGTGAGGTTATAAACCACTATGCTCAGCTGTTACAATTTATTATTAAAGGTTTTTATTTTACAATTGTAAGAAGTGACACAGAGGTCTCATTTACCCTTTACTTTTTTTGTACCAGGAATCAAACGCAAGACCTCATGCTTACCAGGCAGATGCTGCTCTGTTGAGCTGCTTTCTGCTGACACTAATGTCCTACATAACTGTCACACAATCTCAGAGCCAGGAAACTGATGTTGATACGATTCATGAATGTTACTTAGATTTTACCAGGTTTTTGTTGTTGTTTTTTGTTTCCAGTTCTGGAGGTTGAACCAAGGGTCTCACACAGGCCAGGCAGATGTTCTACCCTTGAACAAAACCTCTAGCCCTTTCTATTTGCTTCCTCAGTTGCCTAAACTAGCCTCAAACTTATGATCATCCTATATGAGTTCAAATTACTGGTTTATGCTATAATATGCAGCTTAGATTCCACCAGTTTTACATGAGCTATTTGTGTGTATGGGGGAGATTCATATGATTTCCACCACAGTCAAGATTACATTCATCTTTAAACCATAAAACAGTAACACACAAAGGTACAAAGTGATGCAGACAGAACAGTCTCTCATTGCAGACCCTGGCCATTCATCCATAACTGCTTTCCAGTGGCAATACAAACTGTTTCTTAGATATCACTACAAAAAGAGGCACTCCTCAGCACATCCTGTAGTCCTCCTTTTGCACAGGGCATATACTCCAAGACTCTCAGTGGATACCTGAAACTGGTTAGTATCAAATCCTATATAAACTGTTTCTTCTCATACATATATAGCTAGGATAAAGCTTAACTTATAAATTAGACAAGCAAGAATTTAACAATAAAGTGGAACAATTACAAGAATACAGTAACAAATACACAAATATAGTCCCCCTCTCTTGTGCACATTAAGGAAGCACACTGCGGCTTCTCTGTGGCATTTCCAAACTGCGAGCATCACTATCATTGCACTTTGGGCCATTACTAAGTACAGTAAGGGAGGATAGCATGACAGTCACTCAAGCTGTCTACTGACTAACAAGCAGGCAGTTTACACAGCACAACTCTGTGGAACAAAGGAATGATGCACATCTGGGTAGGAGGATGACAGATTTGATGATGCTACACAGAATGGCATGTACTTTAACACTCATTTTTTACTTCTGGAATTTTCCACTTAACATTTTGAGACCATGTTTGAGTATATTAGCTGAAACCATTGAAAGGTATTACTCTAGACTTAAGTATGATTTTACATAAGAGGCAAAATGACAGTGTATGTCTATGAACACTGATGTTTACAAATCTATAGAATAAATTTAGAGTCCCATTTTTAAGGAATCTTTGTAAAAGTTCGTATTTTAACAGAAAAAAAGTCTCAAGTTTTCTGAATTGTACTTTGCTAGAGTACAAATGAACTAATCTTTAACTGGATATCAGATAACATTAAGAAATTCTTATTAATTTTACAAGGTCTGATAATGGTATAGTATTAGGTATAAAAACATTTGTATTAATTTGGAAATTTCCATTTAAAAAGTTTCTTAAAATTGAGCAAAACACACTACACAAAATCACCTACTCAGGTAAGTAGTTCAGGCTTTTCTTTTTCTTTTGTTTTTTTAAAGCTTTTCGTAACTAATTTGAAATATCATTAAAAGTATCTATAATGAACTATAATTTACTTAAAATCAAAAACTTAAACTATATAACACTTTTAGAAGCAAACAGAAAGCTTTATAACATTGGGCTTTGCACTGATTTCTTGGGTGTGACATGAGAAGCACATATGATAGAAGAAAAATAGACAAACTGGACTTCAAGAAAATTTTGTGCATCAAACACCAATTTTAATATGGAAAAAGACAACCCACAGAATGGGAAACTTGCAAATTACATACATAAGGAAATAATATCCAGAAAATGTACTCTAAAATAACACAAAAAATGGGTAAAAAATACGGATGCACATAAAAAGATGGTTATCACCTAGCTATTATCAAAAACCAAGAAAACAAGTTCTGATGAAGATGTGGAAAATCTGAAAGTCTTGGGCATTGCTGGAGAGAATGTAAAAGGTTGCATCTCCTATGGAAAAAGTCTGAGTTTTTTTTTTTTTTTAATTACAAATAGAGGGCCGGGGGTATAGCTCAGTGGCATGGTGCCTGCCTGGCAAGAGCGAGATCCTCAATTCAATTCTTGGTATCAAAAAGAACAATGTAAATTCAACAAATGTAAATTACAAATAGAACTACCATACAGTTAGTGCTGGGTCTGGACCCCAAAGCACTGACACCAGGGCTTTGAAGAGGTAACTGTACAGGCATGTTCAGAGCAGAATTGACAACAGCCAAAAGATGGAGGCAAACCAAGCACCCCTGAGACGAAGGATTAAACGAAATATGTACAATAGAGTACTATTCAGCATAAAATAAGGAAATTCTCACACATGCTATAACATGAGCAAACCTTGAAGACATTATACTAAATAGTAAAAGGCCTCCCAAAAAGAGAAATACTGTACGATTCTATTCATCTGTTAGAATAATCACATTCATGGAGAGGGAAAGTAGAGTGGTAGTTACCAGGGACTGGGATTGGAAGAAGTGGGGTATAAGGTTCAATGGGTACAAAGTTTAGGTTTTCTGAGATGGAAACAGTTTTAGATATCGGTAGTGGTGATGGATGCACAACAATGTGAATGTACTTCAGCACTACTCACATATAAACTTAAAAAAGGTTAAAATAATAAATTATAACAGTATATTTCACCACAAAAAATCTAATGGACAGAAAAAGTTTTTTAGCTAAAGACTAGTAGAAGGTAATCAAAATAATTCAGGGACAGATTCAGATAATTTGAGTTATTTATACTTGTTTTCAATAAAAGAATGTTTCAATCAGAATCACTATCAACAATCTTATGATTAGCAAATCTGAAGAATGTTATACCAAATGATTTTAAATTTTTTGCACTCGGTAAGTACTGTGCCAGGTTAACCAAATACACTGAATTTGGTTTTTGCAGTGCTGGAGATTGAATCCAGACCCTCCTCATCCTAGGGAAGCACTGTATCATTATGCCACACTCCCAGCCTATACTTAATGTTAAATAAAATAATTATATCAACAATGTCTTCCAGACTAAGACAAATTTCTGGAAGACAAGTTCTTCAGAATTTTCAACCAGTATCAAAGTAGGAAGGTAATATATTACTTATAACATTTTGAGCTACTAAAGTTATCTGAAGCAGATGCCTGTTACTTCCCCTTGAGATTTCAAGGGGCCCACGCTCAAAGCCATTAGCTCTACGCTATTCCCTATTTTTACACAGTTTTAAAGCAACCATGATGTATGAAGTTTCAAAATGAAACATGGTAAGTTTTAAAAGAGAAAAAAATTTGCTTTGAAGTACTGATAGAGTGGAAAGACACAACGACTAAATGGAAAACTGCTTACAAGTGTGTCTGCTTTGGTTTGCTTCATTCAGTACCATTTATACAGTACCTTGATGGTCCACTCTGTTTAATCACATTTTCATTCGTCTCAGTTTCTAAAATAATTACTTTTACTGTGATTATATCTCCTTTAGAGACAAATCCCTGACTCTAGGATTAAAATGCATGCATGTACAAAAAAATTATTTGTACAATCTATTTAGTTACATAATAATTAGAAATAATAGTAGGCCTTTAAAATCACGGATGAGAATGCAACAGTGAGAATGTAAGAGAGGAGTGTAACAGTGCCTACTAAATCCAAGTCATGCGTTCTCTGTCCTTTACATTTCTGAAAATGAAAAAAGGTACCAATGGCATCCACTGTGCTCACACACAGCAGGATTCTGAAACTCTAAATGATATCTCATTATTTGAGGAAAAACATAAAAGTCATAAATTCCTAACTACAAAAAATTTTAAGGGGATCTCAACAAGATTCAACTTTTCACAGAAAACAGCATCTAGCAACTCACCACCAGTATCAGGTTGGGTTTCTTCATCCTCTTTTTCTCTCTTCTTTTTTTTCTTCTTCCTAGAGAAACAAAGTTACATGCTGATAGAGTGACCTGTATGTTAAATTTCACAATAGGGAGTACACAGAAGTCTTTGAAGCTGTGTCGTGACTTACGAGCTCCTGATTTCCATTAACAAACTGTCTCAGGGTTCTGAGAAGTTGCTTCTGTGCCTCTGTTAGCATTTTTTTTTTTTTTTGTGGTACTGGGGATTGAACTCAGGACCTTGTGCTTGCCAGGCAAGCACTTATTCCACTGAGCTATACCCCCAGCCCTCTGTTAGCATTAAGAGCAGACTCTGCAGCCCAACTTCCCGGTTGTACAATCTGATGCAGTCACTGTTTACCTCTGTGATTTTTGGAAACAATACTCAAACTCTTTGTGAATCAGTATGCCTACTTACAAAATGAGGATAATGACCCAAGTTGTATAGTTACTTCTAGGGATTAAGAGTTAATATGTACCAGCATGTATAACTGAGGACAACGTAAAACAGTGCAATCTCTTTGGAAAACAGGATTTTGGGGGGGGGGGTGGTACTAGGGATCGAACTCAGGACCTTGCACTTCCAGGCAGGCGCTTATTCCACTGAGCTATATCCCAGCCCAGAAAACAGGATTTTCTTAAAAAGTTAAAACGGATTTATCCTGAGATCCAGTAATTATATTTCTAATTTACAGGCCCAAGAGAAATGAAAAAGTCCGTCCACACAAACACTAATAAAAGGGTATTCATAGTAGCATCATTTCTAGCAGCCCTGAAGTGGAGATCACTTAAATGTCCATTCACTGATGTTTAACTCAGCAACATAAATGAATATTATTCAGCTATAAAATGAGCAAATATACTGTATTACGCTGCAACATGGATGATTCTTAGGAATGTTATACTAAGTAAAAGCCATTTTCTAAATAGCTATCTAACGTATGATTTTACTAAAATAAAATATTCATAACAAATCCTAATAGACAGAAAGCAGAGAGGGTGCCAGACACTGGGAGAAAAGAAAGGAGGAAAGGGGTTCCTTTTGGAATGCTGAAAATGCTGAACCAGACGTTGGTGATTCGCACGAATACATTAAAAACCCCACTGAATTGTACACTTCAAATGAGAAATTTTGCAGCATATGAATTACATCTAAATAGATACATAAAAAAGAATATACAAAATACTTAATTTGTGACTCACAGAAACTGCTACATAGGTGTTAATTATGATGGAAAGTCATAAGACACATCTGCTAGCATTTTAAAAGTGTGTTTTCAGAAGCAAACTCTACCTGGATGTGGTATCGCATTGGTATAATCCCAGCACTTGGGATGCTGAGGCAGGAAAAGCACAAGTTCGAGGCCCGCCTGGACTTCACAGCAGGACCCTGTCTTTAAACAAAACAAAACAAAATCCAAAACCCAGAAACAAACTTTCCTTGTTAACTCAGAGTAAAAATTGCAGACTTATTCAAGATGAATTCTCCATTCCAGACCTCCAGCAGGTCTCAAAAGCAGTGGCTTATTAGCTCTTTCACAGGGTCTTCAAATCTCACCCCAAAAGTGCCTGAAACTGTGCATCACTGAAACTAGAAAGAAATGCTCAATATTTGCATAAATAGTTAAACACGGACAGATCTATGCGTTCAAACAAGCTGTGGAGGTATGAATGGACAGGTATGTTTACCTAAGAAGGTCACAGTTACACACCACCACTGCTATCCTTTCCCTGGTTTCGGCTTGATTTTCTGGCACAACTATTATCTCACTTAATGATTCTTTAATAGCATCAACGAGCACATGGAAACGTTTACCTGAATTCTTATTAAATGAATGGAAGCTTAGAAAAACAGTTTTTTTCAGTGAGCTCACTTTGTAGATCAGGCTGGCCTTGAACTCGCAGTGATCCTCCTGCTTCAGCCTCTCGAGTGCTGGGGTTACAGGCCTGCGCAACCGCACCCAGCGAAGCTTAGAAATTTTAACCAATCTGCCACAAACACAAACTTAGTCTTTGGTGGGGTCAGTATGTGCCCACATTCTTAGGAAAAACCCATAAAATTCGCAATGCGATTCAGCCCAGTTCCACAGTCAGGAAAAAAATTAATCCTTTTTTCTTTTAAGAGAGCAGACGAGTTTTTTTCAAGAGAGCAGGCGAAAAGAATCTTCCCTAAGGTAAGAGGCTGTCATCAGGCCCTGCGCAATCAAAATAAACAGACCGGTGTGCAGAGGTCGACGGGGACGCGCACAGGAGGGGACTCCGCACCCGCCCTGCAGCTTCGGGTCTCTTGGGCTCCGCCCACGCTCGTCGACAACGGGCGCGCGCCCGGCTCTACGCACAGAAGCACCCAGCGGCCCGGGCGCTCAAGCCCAAAGGTTGGCCTCCCCGCGCGTGCGCGGGCAGCGGCCGGGCCGGCGCAAGGAAGAAGAGAGGCTCGCGGCGCCCCGGCTCTCACCTTCTGGCTTTTGTTCCTTGGAGCACGAGCTTGGTGGACTTCACGTAGGAGTATGCATCCATGCAAAACTTCTGCACGGAGCCGGTCCTGGAGGTCTAGACCATACACAAAAAGGGCGCGGGCTCCGCCAGAAAAATCTCAGAAGTCCGTCCCCTTCCCCTTTCCAGACGCTGAGTTCCCAAACACGCCTTTATTTCCTGTTTACTTCGGGGGAGTGGGTAAGGCAGCTGCCTTGGGTCTAACTAGGTCAGTCTTTAAACTTCCCCTCCTGATGAACTTCCAGAAGCTGCGGGGGTTGGATGCGCCCTCTGGTGGCGCGCAAGTTCTCACGGTTGTCGCTGGCCCTGGTGAGACAGCCTAATCCAAACTGTCCCAGAACTATGCAAAGATGTAGGGGCATGGTTTTGTCCTCGAGGCACATAAACTTGGGTTTGTTAGACCCACGTTTATTTCTTTTCAGAATATTTCTATTCATGAATTTTTAAAATTTTATGTGTTTTATACTAAACAATGAACACAATAGGAAAAAACTGAATTTTTAATATTTATTGAGCAGTTATAAAAAAGCATAAAAATTTTCAACATAGACTTTTGTGTACTAAGTCTAAAAAAGAAAAACACAAGTTCTTCTATGAAATACAATGAAAACACCAGTAGCACTTTACAAAACACTTTACTTCAATTATCACACCCAAGGCAGTCTACACACATGACAATAGCACATTCCGTATACACCTGTGGCTCACACTGACAGCACATGTGTTTTGCTTTCCTGACCTTTTTGTAGGACATACTTGACATGTTAGTGGTCTTGCTGTTTTGTGAGGAGGTTCTTATTATTATATTATGTAATGTATAGTTAACAGGAACATAAAATATCAATAAAGTAATTCTTAATATGTAATATGCATTTAGAATAAACAACAGCATTTTCACATCAGTTGTGTACCTAAAACATAACACTGAAAGTAAAAACCTGTGTGAACTACAATGCAAACACAAAAGTCTACCACAGAAATAAATTTTGGTTCAACTGTCACAGCTGAGGCAGTCTTTACACATGACAGCTGTATGCTACATACACAAACATCACTTACATTGATAGCACTTGTGTTTTGTTTTCCTGTACCTTCTTGTAGGGCACAGTCGCTGTCTCTTTAGTTTTCCTGTTGTCATAGTAGGTCTTTGAGGGCTGGGGATATAGCTCAGTGGAATAAGCGCCTGCCTAGCAAGCGCAGGGTCCTGAGTTCGATCCCCAGTACCGCCAAAAAAAAAAAAAAATCTAACTGTCGTAGTAGGTCTTTGAAATGCTGCACCTACCTGGTCACCTGTCAGCTCACCAGGGTCTCCACAATTTTTTTGCATAGTTTCCTGGACAGAAACATCTTGTTTTTCCACTGCTGTAAATGGTCTCCTATAAGCTGCAGTTCCAATCCTCGAAGAAAATTTCTGCGTGATATTTTGCACTTGTTATTTCCTCTGCAAACTATCAAACTGTTTATGCCTCACGTATTTAGGATTGAGTAAAACAAAACCATTGGCCAATGCTTTGTGTTTCAAATGATGTCATTGTTGCTGCTCACCTTTATTTTTGTTGTAGAAAGTTTTCATCTCGGGCTTCCATTTTGTCAAAGTTTCTCGATCAATATTTCCATCATGGTGCAGTGTTGACATCAGCAGCACAAATTGTTTTTCTTTGCCATATACAAAACCAATGTTATATCTTTCCGAACCCAAAGACTGTACTATACAATTCTCTGTTTTAAAATTGCAACACTTCATTTGGAATTTTTGCTTTGTTCCTGCATACAGTCCCTGTGCTGGTCAACTTGTGTTCTGTATGCGAATGTAACATCAGTAGGAAACTAGTAAACCAATTGTCAAATGTTACATTCCAGTTAGTTTGGGAGATGGGAACAACACGATTCAGTTTATTACTGTATAAATAATGGCCTGATAGCTGAGTTCCAGGATAAACATCTACATTGAAAGCATAATAAGTATTCACATCTGCAAGGGCATAAATTTTTGAGCCATGTTTTGAGTCATAACTTTTTTCGTTTTGAAGAGAGTAGTAAAAAAAAAGAACAATAGCAACATACCAACATCACATAAACAAAACAAAGCAAGAACATTAAAAATGATACAGGGTTTCAAAACAAAATGGTAGGAATTAACAGTGATTGTTGTATTATATATTGTTACCTGCAGTGAAGTTGCTCAGATCACCAGATGTAAGAGTAGATTGTTCAAACCATTAAAGACAATAAAAAATAATTATTAAATAAAACATTAGAGATAATGCAGAATTTCACTAGACAAAATGGTGGGAGATTTGGTACAGCCTTTCTCTCAAGCATGCTGTGTGAAAGTGTTGTTTTTAGAGCACTCACCAGAAACTGTATAGTTCTCCTAGACATCCTCTGCAGAGGCCCATCTCTCCCAGTCCCTCATCACCCAGAATGTAGTGATGTCAAGGTCTCCCTCATTAGGGTTCTGGAGACCAGGAGACTTTTTCTATAGAAGGGGCTTTGGGGTTGTGCGATTCCTGCCTGGCTCTATCTGGCGATTGCTGAGTATCAGTACAGTCTTTTCCTAGGACAGGAAAGGTCTTAGAAAAGGGCTGAATGCTTCAAAACTTTTCATAAACAGTAGCTATCTAGGCTGGCAGTTTTCACATATTAGATCTTATTAAGTATACTTAGGCTATTGGACCTACAAAAACCGTAGTGTGTTGCTGCTGCTGTTGTTGCTGGTTTGTAATGGTAGGAATTGTATCCAGTGCCTTACATATGCCAGGTAAGCCTTCTTCAGTGGATCCACACCCCAGTCCACAAATGTCAGGTTTTGGTTTTAATTTCTTGTTACAGATGATTATAATCATTTCCACAGGATGAGCTAACTTTTTGGTTGTGTTGTTGTCTGAATAAACTGGAGACTAATTATAATTTCTGTTTCTTCTCCTTGGTGTAGATTATGAACCAGCCCAGCAGTATTCCTTGGGAACAGGGGGGCCGGCAACGTACCAACCTCAGCAGCCTTCTGCTCCTCCTGTCTCAGGCGCTCACCCTAACACCCCTTACGTCTATTCTGCTGCTTCCTATTCTGGGCATGCTCCGCTCTACGCAGCACAGCACCCGGCCTCTTCTCCTACCTCCAGCCCTGTTGCTGCTTTCCCTCCTCCCTCTTCCTCGGGGGCGCCCTTCCAGCATGGTGACCAGGAGCTCCCCATCATCCTCCGCTTACACACAGCCTCCTGGGACAGCAGATGCACTGCCTACTGCCAGTGAGCCGCCTGCATCTGCAAGAACAGGTCTGAGCTTGAGGATTGGTTTGCCTGTCTGATATTTTGTGAGCGGGGGAGAGTGTGCCCCTCTTTGTATTGGTAATGTGCGGTGGCAGTTGAGTTTTTTTTTTTTTTTTTTTTTTTTTTTTTTTTT
>PVLD010025044.1:0-24393 GCA_004027595.1 Dinomys branickii | reverse complement strand
TATTCAGCTATAAAGAAAGACAGTTTTGGGGACTTTGTAGGCAAGTGGTCAAAACTGGAGTCCATACTCATAAGTGAAATAAATCAGCGATACATGTGCAGGCAACGTATTGTATCACTGGTGTAAGAACCCAAGGGTGGGAATATAAACTAAGAGACATGAAGGAAATCTGTTCTAAAACAAAGAACAGATGGGACGAAGGAAAGTAGAAAAGAAAAAGACAAAAATGTATGTATGTATATATGAATATGCATATACGCAGGAGGGCTAACATGGTTCTACTATTGTATTATATCACTTAATGCTAAGGAATAATCGATGACGGGTTATTTGATCAATCTTGTATGTCTGTATGTGTTATCCTGAACACACACTTCGAAGATATCAATATGTAAAGCAGCAACTATTGGTGGTTTTTTTTTTTTTTTTTTTTTGCTGTTGTTGATGTTTGCCTGTTTTGTTTTTTGTCTTTGGATTTTGGATTTTTGTGTTTTTTCTGTTGTTGAGAGGATTAATTGTCTGACTAAATTTGCATGTCTGTATATGGGTTCATATATTTACACTTCGAAGATATCAGTGGATAAAGCAATAACCACTGTTGAGATCATATCACCTTGTCTATAGATTAGTTGTGATTGTACTATTTTTTTATGCTAATTGGTGTCCATTTGTCAATATGTTTTTGTACTTTTATTTTTTTAAAATAAAAAAAAAAGAAAATGCTCAAACAGAAAGAACAAGTGGGATGAGGGAAAGAAGAAAAGAAAGAAGGGAAAAAATTATATATACACACACACACACATACATACACAGGACAGTTAAGATAATTGTACTACTAATTTCTGTTGGTTTGTTGAAGGCAACAGTTAATGCTTAATTTTTTTGACCAATTTTGCATGCTTATATCTGGCAATCTGAATAACTACTTTGAAGATAACAATATGCAATATAACAACCATTGTTAATTTATCATCTTGTTTTGAAATTCTGTATTGTTTTTATTTTTTAAATTTTTATTCTCTTTAAAATAAAAAAAGAAATGTGACAACCTATAAAATGCAGAATGGATAGATATGTTGTAGGATATTATTAGAAAGAAAAATTTTACAGGTATTGGAGAGAGAGAGAGAGGGAGAGAGGCAGAGGGAGAGAGACAGAGAGAGACACAGAGAGAGCCAGAAAGAGAGAGAGAGGGAGAGCGAGAGCGAGAGCGAGAGCGAGAGCAAGAGAGAGAGGGGGAGGGAGGGAGCATGTGGACGTGTTGCTAGAGACTGAACCCAGGTCCCTTTGCATGCTGAGCAGGTGAGCTACACCTCACCCCAGCAACTGAGACTAATGAACTATAGCTATATACATATATTGGGTAGAAAATTCATAAATTTAGAATTCCAGAATTCATAAAGCAAAAAAGTAATTCAGGACACGGCACCAGTTCCTTTTCAGAGTATACAGTTGGCCTCAGCCACGATTCATTTCCTTTTTTGTTTACTATTCTGTGCACAGCAACACATATGCTTTTCCTTTGTTCATGAATTGCTGTATCTTGAAAAGCCAGTTGTGTTTTGATTCTGAGTCACTCTATACTTCAAGTCCGTATCAACCAGCTCATGTTTAAAGTCAAGAACTTCCACCAAATGATGGTTCTCAACATGACAGAGATTCTCTAAACATAGAAGAGAATGGCAAAAAGTCCGTAAGTCCCCAGGGCCTTATCTGTGCATTTAAGTTACTCAACCATAATCTGTAATTTTCTTTAAATATTTAGGTTACCTAACTAAAATTCACAATGTTAATCTGCTACACTTTCAGAGAGCATGTTACACTCTCTGAAAAAGAAGAGTAACTACCCCTCCCACCGCAAAACACTTCCACCTTTCCAATGACACTGAGTAAATAATCTTATATCTATCTTGTAAGTGGTCCATTCATTTTCCTAAGCTGGACCAGCCTGTACTGAAGCCTTCATCCCATGTCTCTCACTAGCTACGCTGCTCTCTGAAGATGAGGAATGAAGAGGGGAGGAGGAAGAGGGTGGGTTTTCTGGCGATGAATCTCTTGATGGTGAGGCTCAGTCCCAATGTAACAAGCAGAACGCTGGTGATACTTCCTGTAAGGACAGTTTCCTGTCAGAAAAGGGGCTCAGAGTGAAGCTCTCTATGACTTTGTAACACCACAGAGGCAAAGGACTAACGACAGAGCCAAAGTCTGACACCCAGACAAGAGGCGGTGCTCTGTGACTGGAAGGGACAACTTGAGGAAGGGGCACAGGACACACAGCAAACTGAGCTGAGACGCAAGACAACACTCCAGGCGAGCTGCGCTGCAGTGACAGACAGCACCCCACCCTTAGTGGTTTAGTACAGCACACGTGTACTTCTCCCGTTTGTATTCAGTCAGCCAGGCAGCGCTGCTCACCGTGTCACTCAGGCGCTCCAGGGACAGAGCTTCCTCTGACGTGTGTTCCCTCAACCACAGCAGCAGTGGGCAGAGAACGAGCCTGGCACTGGCTCTTGAAATAATCCCTCAGAGGAACACAAGTCTCTGCTCACATTTCCCTGGTCAAGACAAATTATGTGGCCTTCCCTGATATCACAGGGGTTGGACAGAGAGAACAATCCTGCTGTGCGCACAGGAGAAGTGACCCAGAGAAAAAAGGGAGGACTTGGTGAGCAATATTAACATCTCCAACGAATATTAAGTCAGGGCAAAGGGACACTCATTAAAAAGATGAACCTGGTCATTTGTTTAAAGTATATAAGGTATTTTAATGTACAAACATCCCGAAATGCATGGTCTCACGCTGAACGACATCTAGGCTGTTATCACTACTTTCTTTACTGTCACAAACAAAAGGGTCTGCTTGTGTTCCTGGGTGTTGTGGTTTACATCAAGATGGCCCCTGCAGCCTTGTGTGCTCATTCGTGGGGCAGTGGGGAGGTCACTGGATCATGGAGGACAGCGGTCCACTGATGAGCTCGCAGCTAAAAGTGATGTTGGGAGCGAAGCCTGCTGGGAAGTAACTCACTGGGGGCATGGCCTGGAGAAGTCTATCTCGCCCCTTCCTCCCCAGATGTCTCTCTGCCTCCTGCCACCATGCCAGAGCACCCCTCCTCTGCCATGACCTTCTCTCTACTGAGTCAACCTACCTTGAACCCAGTCAACAATGGGCTGAAACTTTTACAAACTATGAGCCCACATAATAAATCTTTCCTCCTCTAAAATGTGGCTGTTGGTATATGTGTACCTACTATATGTGTGTGTGTGTGTGTGTGTGTGTGTGTGTGTGTGTGTATTCATATATGCATTTATATTCACGGCTATGGGTTATTTTCAACTACCTTAGATCTTACCAAATTATTCACCAAAATAACTGTCAAACTACAGACTCTCAACCCATTTCTCCATACCCTCACTCTTAGTAATATCAGGTAACTATGAACATATATGCCGGAGAGAACGACAGATAGACAGACAGACTGACTGATGGCACTGCAGTTGAAGCCAGGGCCTTTTATAAGCCAGGCCAGCGCTGAACCACATCCCTAGCCCTTTTTTATTTGGGGACAGGGTCTTGTTACATTGCCCAAGATGGCCTTCACCCTATGATTCTCCTGCCTCAGCCTCCCCAGTAGCTGGGAATATAGGTGTGTGCCACTGTGCCTGGCTGAATGCAGTGCTAGTGTTTCACTAGCTTTGTTAGATAAAGTTAAGCACACAGCCCAACTACCAGGGGTTATTCTCCATCTCTCTTCTTCTGTACCCTGCCATTTTTTTCTTTTGTCTACTTTTCCATTACCCTTATATGTGATTTGCAGGACCTCAACCCTTTGCAGGACACTGTACTGAGATGGACTGTTTAGTCCTCTCCTTTTATGATTTTTGCTTTTTCTTACTGCTCTAGAAATGTGTTCCCACATCAAGTTCATACAGATATTTTCCTCTGAAAGTTTTGAATTTTACTTTTCATGTTTGGTTCTTTAATCTACTTAGAATTTACCTGTGAAATAGCGATCATTTTCACCTCTTACTCATGAAGATGGCAATTTCCCCAGTACCATTTAATGAACAGTCCACCTTTCACCCTGTTAATTTGTTACCTGAATCACATACAAAGTTCTCATATGTATTTGCATCACCTTTTAAAATCTGTATTGTTTTATTGATTGATTTGCCTTATTTTGTGCCTTTACCATACTGTTTTAGTTATTATAATTTTATGGTGATATTAAAATATTTCCTATCTCTCCCCTTTTCTTCCAAATTACCTTAGATAGCCTTGTCCTTCTGGGAAAAGTTTATGTTTTAGATTTTCAAATATATCTGACACAAAAAGTTCCATAATATACCCTCTGCTTCATTTCAAATATGTTTATTTGTATCTTTTGGGTTTAATTCTCTACAGGTTTGTCTACTTTAGTAGACCTTTCAAAGGATCAACTTTTTTTTTTTCTTTATTTCACTAAATTCTTTTCTTCATTATTATTTTTCCTTCTGCTTCTTTGGATTTATGTATTCCTATTTGAAGTACATGTTTAACTCCTTAACCTTTTTCTTTTCTAATAAACATGTTTATCTATTGTACTTAACTTCTAAGGCCTGTTTTACCATTCTCTTTGAGCTGTAATGCACTGTTCAGTGTTTTAGAGTGCTGGTCAGATATTACAAGATGTCCCCAAAGCTGAGCTTTTCTGATACATAGCATTTTAAATGATGAACATGTCTAAATATTTTTGAATTCCCATTATGATGTTTTCTTTTTATTCAGATGTACATTTTTAACTTTCCAGCCTTTTTGGGTTTTCAGAGTTTTAAATACAATGTATACAAAAACATGTGGTCTGTACAATAGTAACTTTGCAGAATCTGAGACATGTCTCTTTATTTGAGAGAGTCTGGTTTAATTTTCATGCGTTTGCATAATTTCTGTGGTTTGTCATTAACTTCTAGTTTCATTGCAGTATGATCTGCTAATATGTATACTAATATGCAGTTTCAATTCTTTTGCATTTACTTATGCATGTTTTATGGGCTAGCATGTGGGTCTATTTTGGAAAAAGTCTCATGTGCTGCTCAGGAGAATGTGGCTGCTATTGCTGCTGGGTAGAGCATTCTGTAGGTATCTATTAAGTCCACTTGTACAAAGGTTTGGTTCAACTCTGATATTTCTCTGCTGTTTTTGTGTCTAGCTGATCTGTCTACTTGTGATAGTAGGGTATTGAGGTTCCACACTGTAATAGTGTTTTGTTTATCTGATTTTGTTCAGTGGTGTTTGTTTTATGAAGGAGGGAGGGCCAGTGTTTGGTGCATACAATGGTACTTCAGTTCATGAACACCTGTTTGCAAACAATTTAGTGTGTAAACAGAAATGTCTGACAAAATTTTGTTTTTATTTGTGACCTCTGCATTGGGTGATGTACATAACCATGGCCATCATTCCTCAATGAACACAAACATGGCCAACTTTTCGAGAAATGTGGAATGAATTCAGTTCATGAACTGAGGTACCAATGTGTATGTTTATAATTATTATCTTTTCTTGTTAAATTGTTCCTCTAACCAATACATAGTGACCTTCTGTTATAGTTTATGTCTGGATGTGCCCCCAAAGCCTCATGCAGTCATGTGGCAGGCTTCTAGAGCTGATGATTGATACAAGGTCCAACGTTGGAATTATGGATGTACTACCCCTGCCCTGGGGCAGGTAATTTGCATACAGTGTGAGGGAGGGAAAGAGGCTGCTCGCCACTGCTCCCTTGTGCTCTTATTGCTTTTGCCATCTTCCGCCCTGAACTGTTGCCCCCTGCCATGTGCCACTCTGCCTTGGAGCCATCCCAGTGTGGACTCAAACCTCCACAGTGAGCTAAATAAACCTTTCCTTCCTTAATTTTGGGCATCAGGTATTTTGTCTTAACAAGGAGAGAAAAGTAACCAAAACACTTTCTTTGCCTCTTCTGAACAGTTCTGGCTTGAAGTCCACTAGCTCGGTTTTGGTTTGTTTGTTTGGGTTTTTTGGGCATCGGGAATCAGACTCAGGACCTTGTGCTTGCCAGGCAGGTGCTTATGCCACTGATCTATATCCCTGGCCCCTAAAGTCCACTAGCTCTGAAAATAGGATAGTTACTCTTGATTTTTTTCAGGTTCCCGCTGCATGGAATATGGTTTTCTATCCTTTTCAGTTTTCAGTATCCAGATCAGTAGGTCACTCTGACCTGACTTGACAATTAGATTCAGAATGTGAGCTTCCTAAGGGAAAAAATTTCTGTTTTCAATGATATATTGCCATTGTGAAGAAAACAGCACCAAGCACATAGATGGTGCTCAATAAATATTTGCTGACTGTATCGGATGGAAAATGATGCCTATTAAGGCTACAGTGCTTCACCTTCCTTAACATAGGTCCTTAGCAAAAGAAAGAAAAATCTAGAAGTTAACGAATAAAGCAGAAAAAAAGTGCTTTCCCCCTGCAAGTTTTCTCAGAAAAGTAAAGTACGATCAATCTCTGGGTCTTGACCTAAACATTAAAAAGAAAAACAAATATGCCCATAGCAGGAGTTGCTATATAAGCATTACACTGCCCCCCCCAAACGTTTGTCCCACATGCATAAAATCCGGTCACTTATGGTAGAATAGAATATTTTTGATGGAGAAACCTCACGGGGGGGAAATGTACACTGCAATGTGGTTATGGAAGGCACAAGAGGTCTTTTACCTTATCTGCTTTAGTAGTGCGACAGGAGTTCTGACAGAAAATGTTCACCCAATTGGTTTTACTTCCCTGTAGAGGTCACTTCCTCCATTTCAGCAGGTAATAATTCTCTTATTAATTGCTCCTCCTACAACCACAAGCCTCTGTCCACCGAGTTGAGCTGCTTAATACTTAATGGTGTGAATACATTCTGTGGTCTTTGTGCTGGGAAAAATTGCAGAGCGATGCTACCTGACTGCAGCATAAGGAGGCGCCAGGCCGTTTCTCTTCCCAGAGGAACTGGGCCACTCCCCGTTTTGAATGTTCATTACCGGCTTTCATATTGGTCTGATAACTTTGTTAAAAACGCCATCTGGATGGGACTCGGCTTTGTGCTGTATTTCAGTCTTCCAGTCTCCTCCCTTGTCCCACTGGAATTTCTGCCCCAATTTGTGTCACTTTGTTTACAAACCCACATTGCCAAGCCCAGCACCCCGCGTCTGTCTCTTCCTGGTTTCTCTTGCCACTCTCCAGCTACACATCTACTACAATAGCTGTGCAGGGAGCAAACGGCAAAGGGGAGCTGCCTGGCCAGAAATTGCTTTTCCCCTCTGTGCACACAGCAATTCTGCTCAGGCAAATTTAATTTGCTGCTTCTGAATGTGAAAGTTGCATGTTAACGACGCGTATACGTCCTGCAAGTGGGTGGACACTGGAATGACAGAGTGCGGGGAGCGGCAGGAAGTGACCGGAAACCCATTCTTACGCAGCACCGGGGTGGCCAGCAGCATGCTCACAGTTAATTCGGGAGTAACACACCTTTTAAAGGCGGTATTACCTTAGGAGGACATGACCTGAGGACCACACATCCCGGTTACATTTATTTTTATTTTTATTTTTTTGGCGGTACTGAGGATCGAACTCAGGACCCTGCGCTTGCTAGGCAGGCGCTTATTCCACTGAGCTATATCCCCAGCGCCCCGGTTACATTTAAAGGTAAGACTGATACGTTACTTAGCTGACTGAAGAGATCACCTTTGAGAAAGGGGAAAACCGCACTTGATGCAGATTTTAGAAACAAGATGGCAGCACACACGGAGCGTCATCACCCTCAAAGCTGTACTCTTGGTGGGCTCTATCCCACGTCTCCTTGCTTGTTCCCGTCACAGAATTAGTCTCCACGCGACAAGCAAGCTCTTCACAGTCTTAGATTTTCTCCACTGCCGAAGTTTAGATAGAAGTGTTTCCTGATCCAAAGGGTAACTGCAGCTGCTACTGGCTTACCGGCACGCCTACATATCCCCTCCCAGACCTCCTCTCTTTTCAGGGTTAGGGCCCATGGGGTCTCCCTGCAAGCCTCTACAGGCGCTTGCTGCTCACCAGGCACACTTCCAACACAACTGCAGTCCAACCTCCTGTAGAGTTAGTCTAAGGAAAAAACACCCACAGCTGTTTGGTGTTAACAGCTGTGAAAGGACAATAGCTAATCAGAGGACAAGACCATGTTTCTGGGAAACTATCACAAGCTGCACACATGCATCCTCAGCACCGGCACTCAGCTACACTGACTGTGAGTTGTGGCTCGGATGAAGAAAACGCCCTTTGCAATCATACCCTGCATCGTAGCTTCCCCTGGCCCCTGTGTGAGAAGGCTGTACAAACACAACCTCGAAGGAGTGGCCCATGAGCACTTCTCCACCACACATGGGAAGCCCTGGGGAGGAAAACAAAGCCACGCCTTTGAACTCTGTAGCCCCCTTTCCCTGAGGCCCCTTTCCCACCTTCTTCATTGTGAGCTGTACCCGTTATTATCAATCTCTGTATTCTGATCATTCCTACACTAGGCCAAGTTGTACCCAGATACTCACATCCTGACATTACACTACTGCCCGTCGTGCTGGGCCTCAATTGGCCAGTGACTACAGGAACAACACTTCTCCAGCTCTCAAACGCAGCCCCTTGAACACCACAGCCCCTTACACATACGTGACTTTATGAAGCTATAGCTCTCATTGTTTCGAGAAGGTAAGAAATTGGACCCTAAGGGGCAGAGATGGTTGGGTGGGGACAACGGCACTCCAGTGTGCAAGTTCACTGGGATAAGAGAATTCTCTCTCCTCACAGTAGAGCCTTTGAAGGAAAGCTCTTTCCCGAATCTGTGTGGTTTACTTTCTTCCACATAGTTTGACAAGTCTTATAGTTTAAATGCTAGAGAGTTTAGCTGAGAAAATCTTCACTTAAAAAACACCTTAAAGAATCAGATGCTGAGCAGCAGAAACGAGTGCAGTGTATCAGAGGGACTCACTCTGTAGGCAAGCCTTGAAGTTGAGGAAAAAGGCATTTCCAGGTGTAAGAAAAAAGATATCCCAAATATCAGACTCTGTGTTTGAACTAGTAGGCACTTTTTGGAATGAGAGCTTTTCTTTGCTCTGGACATAATCTGCCAGAGAAAGAGACTCTGCATCTGCTCCTGAGAAGTCACTTATGCTCGTAACAGAGGGAAACACACAAATAGTTGTTGAGCATGGCTTTGCAAGTTTCAGAAACCTTAAATCTAAAAAGTTAGAATGTAAAGATCATCTCTTTCTCTGAATGCCAATGGAAGGGTCTTATATGGAGTTATTTATGTCCTAAAAGGTGTCCAAGTCAACAAGTTATTTCTGTTGCATGTTACCATGCAGTAGTAACAGTGAAGTATTCAAACACGAAAGTCCTACTACATGGATGGTGTAGTCAGAGCATCCCAATCAGATCTGTAGCAAGGACGCTCCTCCAAACCCACTTTGGCAGAAACTTCCTGCCACAGCTGTAGGAGACAGAGAGGAAACAGAAGAGCAGATTTTCAGAGGAAGTCCTGGATTAACAGAGTGGTGTGAGAAGGATCTCACGGAAACAGCGTTAGAACTTAGAAGAAGCAAACATGAAGAATAATGAGGGAAGCGGGGCCCCGGAGTGCGAGAGCCGATGATGGAAGTCTGCGCTTGCCACTCTGGCCTCAAGATTGCATGGACTGACCTCCCCTGACAGGAGAATGTTTCCAAGGTCCAGTCCGTGTGTGCAACCTCAGGAGCATGGGGCTCAGAACGGAATCCTCAATCAAGCCACGGGAGATGCCGGAGGGAACAATTTGCCTCCCAAGAGCACTCTCAGGTCTGGACTTAGGCGCCAGCCCAGGACTGAGGGGAAGCTGGGGTGACCCCTCCTTGTATCCCTCCACTCTGGGGAAGTCTAGCTACCAGCTTCAAAGGCAGCCAGGGCCGGAGTGTGCTGGGACAATTCCACTCATCCTTCCTAAGCGAAGTTGCCCCTGAGAAACAAGCTGGCAAAGTTAAATGAGACCAAAGAAACAGACTCGTGCTATGGTTTTTGGGAGACTTACAATGAAATACAATGAAAATACAATGAAAAGTAATGCACGAAGAGCCTTTTACTCTTACTTGTAGTTCTTTTAACAGCCTATACTTCGTGATTGGGAAAATACAGACTGGACACACAGTATTTTCAGATGGCACCTCATTATAAAGAGGTCCCTGGTAGGAAGTGTTCCTTACTCCTGCACTCTGGCGCTCCTCCCATCACAGGCAGGTACCGGGAGTGAGGGGAAACAGCCGCTCTTCCTTCCGCCCTAGAGTCCACCGGACAAGGATATGGCTTAGACAGCAGCCACCAAAGGAACCCACCCCAGTTCCATGAACCTTCCCAGACAGTCAGGAGGAAGCTATTTAACCACCTGATAGTTTCTCTGCCTTGAGAGAAAAAAGCAATCCTTTTTTCCCCCTTTCTTCTTCATATAACATCTCACTATGTAGCCCAGGCTGGCCTTGAACTCACAATCCTCAACCTCCAAGTGCTGGGAGTACAGGTCTGTGCCACTGCACGGGCACTCCCTATCTTCTCATGAACAATGACAGCTAAGTTAGATGAGGCTTACAAAAGCATTTTGACCATGTACTTGGGAGGCTGAGGCAAGAGGATCTTAAGTTTAAAAGAGCTGGGGATGTAATGCAATGATAAAGTGCCCCTGGGTTCAGTACTAGGAAAAAATGGCAAGAGACACTTTGCTTTTCAGAGACCAGGCACTTCCCTAGTTGTGGCAATTCAGGTCCCCACACAGAATGGTTAGGTGGGACCAGCACCTCAGAAACTGGGTGTCACACAAGATGAGGAACTTATTCTCATGAGCCATCCCACCACTGTAAAGGGATAGAAGCAAAGGAAGGAAGGGCCTATAGCTATTCGACTGACCAGCAAAAAACTATTAGCACCTGCTAGTGTAATATGCAGCTGGCAGTTTTAGAATAACCGAGAAAGCAGTTCCTTCTGGTCGATATTTGCTGGAGACAGCAATTTCTGACCTACTGAATCAGATCAAGATCATCTGAGTCATTAGACCAAAGAAGCTTCTTTGTGCCGAGAGTTCAGTGGCCAGGGTTTTTTTTTCATTAAACAAAGGGCGGGCCCACAGCTGCCTCCTAGGACAACCACTGTGCTGAGGCTTCAAGAGCTATCACAATGGAAGGAGCAAATCAAAACACACTAAAGAATCGGACACAAATGGGTTATAATGTACCCGTGAGTCGCAGAGGGAAAGTGCCATATGGCTGTCCCATTCTTCTTGCGGGAAGACAGGAGGGAGAGGGAAAGGGAGGAAGAGAAAAAGGAAAGGCTCCCTACAGTACTGAGATGGTCTTCAAATGTCCATAATTTCCTCAGGGTGTGCTCGTTGCCAAGCTGACAGATGTTACAGGCAAACCTGCACTACTCTGAAGAAAGGCTAACCTTTCAAGAGTGGAAGGGGAGAGGGGGGCGGCCCACCCGTTCGGTGAAGAGATGACATTAAACTGGACGGCAAACCACCCTTGGCATGCTGGATCCGTGAAAAGCTGTGTGATAACCCTGCCAGAGGGAACTGTCCTGAGAGAAACAGGACTCCCTTTGGCTTCCCTTGCCATGAATTTAAAATAGTGTTTAAACTAAGTATTAGGACGCCCTAGACAAGTACGTAACTACTAAGCATTATTGTTTTAAACACTCCAAGCAATCAGTTGTGTAACATCCCCCCATGGAGAGTCACAGACATTCAGTTTGGTTCTCTCCTCAGCGTGCAGCCATTCTTTGCCATTCGCTCTTCCTTGCTGCGTTTAACACAGAGAGAGGGGGAGAGAGGCAGGTTCTTGCAAGCAGACTGCCAACTCTCATCCCAGACTTCCCAACTGGGTGTAAACTAGCGTGGCTCTTCTGATGGCTCAGTCCTTGACATTCCCAAAAGGGAGCCTTCCAATGGAGGGCTGCGAACGCTAAGTACTCATTTATGACATAAAACGGTAGTTTTGCAAATCCCTAGCCTTTTCCCAACAAACAAAAGCATTAAGGCTTCTTTAGGACCTCAGGAGAAAGCTGAGCTACCCCTTTTGTCCTCTTCCCAGAGAGATTTCATCTCCTCTTTATCTCTGAAATACTTTTCTTGCATTCTGAACTCTAAACCTCCCACTCACTCCTAAAATCTACATGCTCCTGCTCACTAATGGGACCGTTAGTCATTTTTCCCTGTGCCTTCATTACACCCAGTGTTTTTGTCAGCTCTGCTAAGGGGTGACTCACCTAATGCCTGCTCGCAGAAGGGCGATTAACCAATCTATCCATCTGAAGATGAACGGTAATGTGCCATAAGGAAAATTATACCCCCACCACGAAAATCTGTGACTGGGGAACCATTTTACAGAATCACATGCATTTATATCAATTATCTTGTTTATCAAAGACAATGAAACACCAACTGGTAGTAAAAAGGCACAGGGTGCACAGTGAGGGCTAACTGGATCTCACCCTCCCTGAGGCTGCAAGCCCCTAACCGCTTCACTTTGGGAGGTGACGTTTATAGGGTCTGTTTTATAACTCTCTTCACATTAACTCTGTAATGTCAAAAGCAGGTAGTTAACTGTTTATTATACAAAATGTCGCATATGTAAAACACTGTGATATGAAATTATTATAACTGATCTACCACAAGAAATTCTGCCTTTTAGCTTTTATAGCTTGCTTGTCAGTCTCTGGGTCTTAGCTTAATTGCCATTATGTAGATGTGCGTGCCAGGCAGTTACTGTCTGATGAGTAATATTCTCTGCATGCACTGTGTCTTCAGCCAATTGAGAAATAAAAATAACATGATAGGAAAATTATTACTATGGTTTAAAGTAATATGTACTCAGAAGAATGGGGGACGTCTGAACAGTAGTGTCACTTGTTCTGATTTTGTCTGATTTTGTTCTCGTTGAGACTAAAATTCAGAAGATTCACAACGCAAAGCTTATCGGAAGTAGTGTGATGGGGTCTGCGCTGCCCAAGTTCTCTCAAGCCACAGTGCACTGGCACTAACTTCATGTCTCTACCCACAAATCTCTGAGTCATGAAATTACCCACGGGCATGATCATTTTTTTCCATTACCTGGTAGATTTACAGAGATTAAACCCTCTTTCTCTGCTGCCCACTATTCCAGTCTTGCCAGACCTACCCCTCCACCTTCTGTGGTTGTGCTCAAATAACTTAATTTTCCTGTGAAGCACAACAACCAGACAGAGAGGAGGGGAGAGTTCACAGGGAAGGGAGGGATGAAGCGGGATGAAAACAAAGCAGGGTGTCTCCTGAGAGAGTGGGGTACAGGAAATGAGTGAGGTGAGCCTGAGGGTAAGGGCAGAAGGCTCCTTGTATTGCATTAAACAACTTATACATAAAAAGTTTTGTGGGTAACGTTTAAACGTTAGAAGCAAAATAAATCAATGAATGACAATGGATAGCAGCTGGTTAATTCTCTAGAATCACTACCAGTTTGGACACATTTTAATCTGCCTCCTAACCCAAATACCCAGTGAAACAGTGGGAAAGACATCCATGGGCACAGGAGCTCGACAAATCACCAAATTTATGATTAGAAAAGAACTCTGAAGACCTCTTACTTCACTTCATCACACGGGGAGCTAGAAAACAAAAACTAAGGGAAAGCTACATCCCCAGCCCTTGTTTTTATTTTGAGAAAAAGTCTCACTAAATTGCCTAGGCTGGGTTCAAACTTGTGGTCCTCCTGCTTCAGCTTTCCAGAGAGCTGGGATTACATTACAGGTATGTACCACTATCCTGGGCTACTCACATTATTTTATATACCTTTGTTTATAAACAACTTAGAGACAGGCCAAGAAGTTTATAGGCTCCAGGGCTGGGGATATAGCTCAGTGGAATAAGTGCCTGCCAAGGAAGTTTATAGGCTCCATTGTCTTTAAGAAAGTAGGTGCAAAAAATTCTAAACTATTAGCCAACCAATCTCAATAGTTATAGTATTAGGAAAATACATCATATCTGGTATCAAGTGTCCTAGGACTCATTATGAAAAAAATGACTCATTATGAAAAAATCTACCTATGATTTACAGGACTGTGAGGGATCCTGAGCAGAGCGGTGCTGAGAGGGAGCACTCTGGCTGGAGTTCTGCATGTAGTACCCGTGGTCTAAGCCAACCAGCAGCAAGATATATAAATTACAGCCCCATCATGAACGTGTTAAACCTGTGGGTACTTTAGTACTCAGGAATCTCCCTTTTGTTCACAGATCCCTGGGAGGAGACAGGTGCAAGGAAGTCCACTGCAGCATGTCTGGGGGGCCATATCATAAAAGAGAAGGAAACTGGAGTAGGGTTCAAAGACCTACCAATACAGACAGCACTGTGCAGACCACTAAGCGAGGCAGTGATAACCTGCAGTAAATGATGAACACAGTTCTATCCATCTTTTTTGATTTTTTTTTTTTTTTTGGCCTTTTGGGACAGGATCTTGCTATGCAGTTCAGGCTGGCCTTGAGCTCACTTTGCAGCCCAGGCTGGCCTCGAACTTGCAATGATTCTCCTGCCTCAGCCGAGTGCTGGGATTACAGGTGTGCACCACCGCACCCAGCTTCTATACATCTAAAGTATACTTAAAAAACAAAGGTCCTTAAATTAGTGTATATTTTCGTTTTATACATGAGATAGCTGAGGCTTAGAGAGATTGTGTTTTATTTATAAACATAACAGCAGAGGGTAAGAATGAAGATTTGGGTTGCTAATACATTATGCCATTCACTCATTCAGCATTTACTGGGAATCCAGATTCCAAGTACTGATGCCAGGTGTGCTGCATAGTCATCTCGTCACTCGGGAGGGGGACACTGGAGGACTGCCCTGAGTGTGAGGCCAGCCTGGGCTACATAGTGAGTTCAAGGCCAGGCTGGACTACACAGCGAGACCCTTTCTCCAAAAGAATAGAAGCAAAAAAGAGTACAAGATTCCAAGTGCTGGGTTTATAGGAATGCACAAAACAGACACAGTGCTTTCTGTTATCAAACCATGTGGATCAGTATATAGTGAAAGGGGACAGTAACTGCTCTGAAGGAGAAACCTGAGACTTGTGCACATCATATAAATACTTCACTAGGAAAGTCAGACATGGCTTTTATGAAGGAGTAACTATGGTGAGATTTACAGGGCTATTGGGAAGTCACTTAAGGAAAGGCGTGGGATTTGATGAGACAAAGGTAAGGGTGAGGAGAGAACAAGAAGCTTTCTAGAAGGAATGGCAGGTGAAAAGGCCCTGTGGTCTCTAGGAATGGGAAGTAGGCCTGCCTGGCCTGAATAAAGAAAGTCAGATGGGTATTTGTACAAGGTGAAGCCAATATGCATTCATCAGACTCTGAAGGCCCTGGAGGGTCACAGTGAAGACTCTGAACTTTATCCTGAGAGTTATGGAAAGCGTGCAAAGGAATGTCTTGGTAAGACAGCTCCGGGTGGACATCCAAGGATGTGGGGGAGGTGGGGCGTGTGGAGTAGACGGCGATGACACCCACGAGGAGCAGTGTGGCAGCTTGCACCACGGAGTTAGCAGCAGCAGCAAGGGGATAGATTTGCCATCTAGACTATCACGTCAACCCAAGTTATTTCTATAATATAAAAGTACCTCTGGCCGTGTATATTCAGTGCACTCCCACCGCTCACTGAGGTTTATGGGGCTGTGCTTCCAATATTTTATAATCGGCAACTACTGGACATTAATTCGTCAAAGACTCTTTGGAAAAGTGTACAGTGAGTTGGCTCCCAGAGTCAGCAGGATGGAAGTAGGGCTTTAAGCCCTTTCCTAAACTGTCATTTGCCACCAAAGACCATTTCTCTGCCTTAACAGCTCCTCTGACCATTAGCAAAATGGCAGCTGCCCATCAAGGCTGGGCTGAGGAGTGGGGCACCTGCCTCCCGTGCTCCCCGCAGCCATGGCACTGGCCTGCACTGCTGACGGTTCTGGACCAGGAACTCGATCAATTCATATTTGATATTGTACAAAGTCATTTCCTGAAGATGCCAATTCAAACATTCTAACAACACCTTCTGCGTTTTTACATCTCACTAGAGTCCCTCACTTATACACTCTGCTTTATTACCATTTTAGTTGATTTCATCACAGCTTCATGGAAAACAACTTCACCAACAACCATTTCCTGTCATTACGGGGGCAGAATTGCAGTAATACCCTGCTTGAGCACTAGGCAGTTTTTATGATAATTTTACCACAGGTAACGTTATGATTTTTAAGTACATTCTCTCTAGTAGCACTGTACCAATTCCTGTCCTTAAAAAGGTAAGTATGTAATGTGGCTATAAAAGAAACATACTCATCTTCACAATATTAATGAGCCAATAAATTCGAAGCGCTCTACTCCCAGACTGGCTCGCCTACCAGCCCGCCCTCTCATGCAATCACTTCCTGGTACACAAACTAGGAAATGCCTAAGCCCACTGCTCAGGATTACGAGGCAGAAGGAGGCCATGCATTTAGAGCTCCCTGCCCCCAGAGTGTAAACAGCAGTCTCAACCAACAGTCTAAACGGTTCAGTTAGTTCACAAAAGACTAGTCCCACTCTTTCAATAAAAAGTGATATACTGCAGTGCCCCAAAAGTAACCCTTCTTCCAGTTCCTCCATTTTAAATGTCTTTACACGAAACAGAACTGACATACAATGAAAACTGCATTCAAAGTGTGTGATCTGATGAGTGTGGACATACGTGACACCTGTGAGAGCATCAGCCCAATCAAGACGGCAGAGCACGAATCATTCCTGCCTCTTTGTGACTCACACACCTCTAGCCTCAGACAGCTGCAGATCTGCTTTCTGCGGCTGCCATTATCCAGAACTGTACACAGAATCAAAAAGTATATACCTTTCCAACCTGGCTTCTTTCACCCATATTCTTACAGACTCTCGGTTTATTCAATACAGTCATCAGGTGAAGCACTGTATTTCCTGAAGTCATTCTCCCACCCTCCCACCTCCCCCAGAAAGAGGGAGAGAACACATTCTGCCGGCTTGAAACACTGGGGGTACATGCATGACTGTCCCATTGGGTGACACGGCACAGTCCCATCAGGTGGTATGAATCTCCTGATGGGAGAGGCATGCATGTACCATGGGTGGTACAAGCCGCCCAGCAGTGAGACACGAGTTACAGCCCCGTTGTGAACATGTTAAGGGGCTATGTTCAGGAACACACCAGGCTGGAGCTTGGACAACACTGCTGTTGGCTCATCCACTGTCTCCCTTACATAGCAAGATAAACAACGTGGAAAGAGCTATACTAGAAAAAGGACGCTTGTCATAAAAGTCTCACATTTTCACTGAAGAGAATATACAAATGCAGAAAAAATATAACAGAAACATTACCTACAAGCTCACTACCTAGAAAATCTGTTAACATTGATGTTCTTCCCTGAGGTCTTTCTAACGCACTATTATAGACTGAACTGTGTCCATCTGCAATGCACACATGGAAGCTCTCACATCTTAACAGTGAGTGTATTTGGAGATAGGGCTTTTAAAGAAGTAATTAAGTTAAATGAGGTCATGAGGGTGAGACCTACTTCAATATGACTAACGTCCTCGGCAGAAGTGCAAAAGACCCAGGGACACAAGTGGACAGAGAAATGGCCATGTGACGGCACAGCAAGGAGGTGGGCAGCTCCTGCCAAGACGAGAGGCCTTAGGAGACGCTAACCTGCCAATACCTTGATTTTAGACTTTTGGCTTGCAAACTGTGAGAAAATGAATTTCTGTTCAGGTACCACTCTGTAGTGTTTTTATAGCTGTCTCAGCAAATTAACACATGTAAATATAAACATATACATATTATCTTTAATCTTAAAATGCTGGCATCCATCTGGCTACAAAGTGGTGTCCTATTCCTGTCTTTATATTATATAATGGGCATGCCCCTGTGTTATGAGGTGTCTGTATGGAAATGCTGATGCAGGAATGTGTCATCATCCATTTCATGGCATCTTCACTGCAGGACATCTGTAGTGCCCCCTCTTTTTTTGTTATCATAAACAATACTGCTGAACGTTTATGCAGAAGAAATGCTGTTCCTGAGCATTTCCTAAGGAAACATTACTAACAGCAGAAGTAACATCAGTGGTACTTTAAGACTCTTAACAGATACTACCAAAAGGTCCTCTAGAAAACCTGTACCATCCATATTCCAGCAGCAAATAAGGTTGCCATTTCTCAGCATTCTCAGTAAGTACTTTCATTTAAAACACGCTTAACAACAGAATTTTAAAATGAAGCTTGACAGGCTGATTTTCAAGCTCATTGGAAAAGAAAATTTGAAAGAATAGCCAAGATTTTTAGAAAAGAGTAATGAGTATAGATTTGCAATATGATAGAGCAAAATCGATTATAAAGCACCAAAGCTAGCAAAGACAGATAAATCCATGATATATGCTATTTTAAATAAATGAGCGAAAAGATGAAATAGAGGATTTTGAGACAACTGGTCATGTATTTTAGAAATAACAGTTAAATCCCTACCTCAGACCAAACACAAATGAAATTTTAAACAGATTAAAGAACTAAGTGCAAGCACGCATACATGCACACACACACACATGCACGTACGCATGCGTGCAGGCATGCACGCACGCACACACCAATAACAATAAAACCAACCAACCAGCAACTCTGTAAGCAAATGTATTTTTTAAATTTTGGGCTTGTGACAGAGTTTCTAGACAAGTCACAAAATCCAGAAGAAAAAGGACTGGTAGGTCTGATCAACTCAATATTCAAAACTTCTGTATAACACAGATGTCACAAATGAAGTTAAAAGGAAACTCAAAGTCTTGGAGAAGATATAAGCAATGCATATAAAGGCAAAGAAATCCATATGTACAAATAACAATAAAAAAGCAATAACAAGAAAAGCTGGCGAAGAATATAAAAAGGTAGCTCATTAAAAAATGGCCGACACATAAAATGATTCTCAATTCTAGTAATAACTAGGATATACAAACTAAAAGACAAATATTCTATTGAATATAGTCCTATGTCATTGGGATTTTGAGCTGTAATAACTTGTATAAATTTATGGGTATCTAGTGGTATGATTTATGAAAAGAATGTGGAATAATTAAATCAAGTTAGTTAACATATCCTTTACCTTAAATATTTAACTATTTTGTGACGGGAACATCTTAATTTACACTTGGCACCCTAAAAATGCACAGCACATCATTAACTATATTCACATGCTGTGCAACAATGAGCAAGCCGCACCTGTCCTCCTGACGCTCTGTGCCCGGGACCGTCACCCCCACCCTTTCCACCACCTGAGCTCGCCGACCTTCACTCCATTCTCCTGCTGTGGGTTCAACTGTTTCAGATTTTACATGAAAGTCAGAAAATGCAGCTTTTGACTGTGTCTGGATTATTTTATTTAGCATAATAATCTGCAGTTCCATCCACATTGTCACCAAGAGAATTTCCTTAATAGGGTCCCCTCCGCACCTGCCTGAGTGACTTTCATTCACCTGTTACTGGGCACTTAGGCTGATCCATAACTCAGCTATGGTGAGTAGGGCTGCAAAGAACACTGGACTGCAGACACCTCTTCAACAAACTGAGTTAAAATCTTTGGGGTAAATACTCAGAAGTGGGATTGCTGGATCATGGTAGTTCTACTTTTCATTTTGTGAGGATCCTCCGCACAGTGTGCCATAACGGCTGTATTATTTTACACCCCATCAACAGAATGCAAGGGCTCCCTTCTTTCCATATCCCTGCCAACAAGTGTTACCTTCTGTCTTGTGGTAACAGCTGACAGGTGTGAAATGATATCTTACTGTGCTTTTCATTTGTACTTCCCTAATGATTAGTGATTTTGAGCATTTTTCTCACACATCTTTTGGCCATCTGTATGTCTTCTTCTGAGAATTATGTATTCAAATTCCCTTGTTCATTTTTTTAAACTTGTGTTTGCTTTCTCACTATTGAGTTACTTGAGCCCCCGATATAGTAGTCATTCATCAGCTATCTGGCTTACATGTATTTTTCCCAGTCTGTAAGTCACCTCTGCACACTGTTGTTTCCTTCCTTGTGCAGAAGCCTCATAATTTGACATAATTCCATTTGTCCATTTTTGCTTTGCATGTCTGTGATTTGGGAGTCAAATCCAAAAGTTAATTGTGTGGCCCACTGTCACATCACTTTCCCCTTATGTTTTCTTCAGTAGTTTTGTAGCATCTGGTATTAGGTCTAAGTCTAAGTATTTAATCCATTTTGAGTTTGTATATATGCTGTGATAAGGGTCCATGTTCATTCTTTTGCATGTGGATGTTCAGTTTTCCCAACACCGTTTATTGAAGATGTTAACCTTTTCTCATTGCATGTACTTGGCACCTCAGGTGAAAATCCATTCACTGCATATGCGTGGATTTGTTTCTGGGCCCACTATTGTCTTACATTGGTCCAAGTTTGTTGCCACTATCATGTTGTTTTAATTGTCACATCTTTACAGTATATTCTGACATCAAATAACATGATACCTCCACTTTGTTCTTCTTACTTATGATTGCACTGGCTACTCTTTTGTGATTCCATATAAATGTTATGATTTTTTTTTCTATGAAAGATGACACTGGAATTTTGATGAGGATTTTTTTTTTTTTTTTTTTCCGGGACCGGGGATCGAACTCAGGGCCCTAGTGCTCAGCGGCAAGCACTCAGCCCACTGAGCTGTACCTCCGGCCCCTTTGATGAGGATTGCACTGAATCTGTTGATTGGTTTAGATAGTACACACATTTTAACAATATTAATTCTTCCAAATCATGAATGTGGGAAATCTTTCCATTTATTTCTACTTTCTTCAACTTCTTTCATCAGTAGTTTATGGTTTTCAATATACAGGGCTTTTACTTCCTTAGTTAAATTTATCCCTAAGTATCTTTGGAGATATTGTAAATGGTATTATTCTCTTGATTCGTTCTTCAGACAGTTTGTTTTGAGTATATATTAATGTTATGGATTTTTGTATATTGATTTTGTATCCCCTAAGTTTACTATATTATTTATTAGTTCAATCTGTTTTTAGTGAAGTCTGTTTGGTTCAGTACGTACGATCACGCTGCCACCAAACATGACCACGTCACTTCCCCCTTGCCTACCTGGATGCCTTCTATGTCTTTCTCTTGCCTGACTTCACTGGCGAGGACTTCCAGTGCCATTTGTAATGAGAAATGATCATTGTGTTATTTATGTAAATAAAAACTTTAAATTAAAAAATCTGCAATTAAGCCAAAAATGGAATCTTGTTTCAATATGCATTACTTTAAGAGACACTAAACTTAAGCTTATAGATTATTTCCTTTTTCCCTCCTATTAATTATTTATATAAATTTCACATTGGGGATTCAAGTTTTCCTTACCTATTTGTATCTCTTTTATATTAAAAACAGTAACTCTTTGTCATGGATGCTGCAGTTATTTTTTCCCAGTTGTCAAACACCCCTGAAATCTGTTTATGGCTTCTGCCTTTGCTTTTATGCTGAGGAATGTGTTCCCTACCTTGAGATCAGATAGCTATTAATAATTCCCTACAGTTCTTTGGGAGTAACATAAAATCTAACTCTTTAACAGGAAAATATTTTGATCTATGTTGTGAGAAAAGAATTTCATGTAACTGTTTTCAACTGTCAACTGTCTCAGCACCATTTGCTGTACAATCCTCCCACCCTTAACTGACAGGAAATACCAACTTTACCTTGTATGATACGCTCATTCCTACTGAGACTCCAACTCAGAGTCTGGACAGCCGCTTAGGTTAGTGGCCAGCTTACTCTGAACTAATGCCACACTTTCTTTGGCACGCAGGACCGACTGCAATGCTTGATGGTAATAAATCCCTCTGGTTTTGTAATAGTTACTTAATTGAAGTTGTTTGGAGGGGTAGTTTCATCTATTTCTCTTGGAAACTTGAAAAGTTTTTTTTTTTTTTTTAAGTCACACAAAATTAGGATTCTGAGCAGCCTTGCATTAAATTCGCAGAGTATTCTTTTTCCCCAACCAAGAATGTGTCTATTACTTCATGCTTCTTAAAGATTTAAGGCTTCTTCATATTTCTACATATGTAATTGTGAGAGGGAAAATGGGAGCAAATTAAAGACATCTCCTGGCATGGTCACCTCATGGACACACTGTATGTGGGCACCCTGTCATCCTAGTGATTCCCACCTTTGTTCCTGACCCTCGTCTCATCTCTAATGGCATGACGTGGGTCAGGAATGGGTGCCTGGGAATGGACCAGGAATAAAGCAGAAGTGTAGCTCAAGAATTTTTATTAGGTACTACATTTTATAGTTTTGATAATTATGAATAAACTAGATTCCACCCATTCCCCATTACACAATACTGCCTAACTAGTTATTGAAAGTACTCAAGGCAACAGGAACAATGTTAAATAGAAAATACTGTAGTAGAGACTTCTGGGAAGATGGCGACCAGGTGAGCGGCAGAGGGACTCTCTCCCAGAGACCGATCCTTTGCGCGCGGGTGCCCAGTCCCTGGATGCAAAATTCCAACTGATCGGGCTGCTCTCCGCGGCATGAGCATTAAAGGGCCGGGTGGACAAGCCGGGCGGCGGGAAGTGGGCGGATCCTGAGAGCTGGACGCCCCAGAGATCGGTGAGGCGCTTCGGCCGCAGCTCGGCTCAAATCGCGCACAGCCGAGAGAGCGATTGCGGCGGGAGGAAAGCCTCCAGCTCCTGAACCCAATCGGCTCAGAGATGGCTGTAACCAGGATTTGTTGGAGGCAGCTGAGCGGAGGAAACTCAGAGAACGAGCTACTGGGACAGATTGCGCCAATCTGGGCAGCCATCCAGGATCCCGCTCAGAGCCCCGCCCCTGCAGCTGGTGCTGCGCGAACTGGAGCGGCTGAGATCGGCGGGATTTCAGAGTCGGGGAAAAAGCTCGTTCCACGGAGATACATCTGAACTGCATTCCTGCCTGCAGGATCCCAGGGTGAGCTGAGTGGGCGCTCTAACCGGTTTTTCCTGAGTCGGGAAGAAGCTCTGCCCAGCGACTGACATCAAAGCAGCTTTAAGGACTGCGGGATCTCCCAGGTGGGAAGAGCTAGCTAGGCGCCCCTAGGAGATTTGTGAGGGGGGAAGGAGCTCCACCCAGGGAGTAACACCTGAATGGCCTGTCTGCAAGACGCCTGGGGCGGCGACCTGTTTATACGCCCCAGCCAGGGCTCAGGGTAGGGAGTAGAAGCAGAAATCTCAGCAAACAAATTAAGGGAAATTCTCCCAAAGAGAAGGAATCATTGGAGCAGCCTCTGCAGGAGACCTTTGCCTGCTGAACTGCCTGCGGAATTTATAGCTCCACATTTTGAATCTGATACCCAAAAATGGGAAAACAGAGGAACAAAACGCAGTCTTAAAACTCAACCCCACCAGGAACAAGTTTTCAATGTGAGGATACAGGGGAACCAGGAAATCACATACCTGCAAGTTATGAAACGATTACATCCGAAATGAAACAACTCCAACAGGCCATAAAAGAGCTTAAAGCAGAAATAAGCCACATACCTACAATGATTTCTCAGACAAAAAAACGAGCTGAAAACAATGATGAAAGAAATGTTCCGTGCACATAGAGAAGATATAGACAAAAGACTAGAATAGGAAACAAATGGAAACGTTACAAGAGCAATTTAGGAATGAATTACCAAGAATGAAACAGGTCCAAAGAGAATGCCAGGATTTGAAAACTAACGCTGAAAGCATGAAAAACCGTTTAAATGAAACCGAACATAGAATTTCAGAACTTGAAGACAGCATGGCAGCTTATGAGCGTGAAAGGAAGAATCTCATGATATCATCAAAGACACAAGAAAAGTCAATCCAACAGCTGCAAGATGAAGCAAAACGTAACAATATTCAAATTAGAGGAGTGTGTGAAACAGCAGGAGATCTCACAAACAATATAAAAGGAATATTTGATGAAATAATAGCAGAAAATTTCCCAAACAAGGTAAAAGATACTGAAATTCAGTTAAGCGAGGCATATAGAACCCCAATGATCCATAACCCAAAGAAAAACACACACAGGCATATAATAGTCAAGATGCCACATATCCAGCAAAAGAACACAATATTAAAAGCTGCTAGAGAAAGGAAACAGATCACCTATAAAGGAAAGCCCATCAGAATCACAGCAGATTTCTCAACGGAAACCATGAAAGCGAGAAGAGCTTGGAGCGAGATACTACAGATTCTGAGACAAAACAACTTCCAACCCAGATTGATGTATCCTGCAAAATTATCCCTCAAATTCAATGGAGAAATAAAATATTTCCACGACAAAG
>PVLD010025043.1:0-24367 GCA_004027595.1 Dinomys branickii | reverse complement strand
AAAAAAAAAAAAAAAAAAAAAAAAAAAAAAAAAGACAATTACTTTCAAGGCTAGAGATAGAGCTCAGTGGTCCAGCACCTGCTCAGCATGTATGATGCCCTGGGTTGTATTCCGAGGATCACACCAGCAAGTGTAACAAAATAAACGATGTGGTGGCTCTCCTGTACTCCCAGCACTAGGGAGATGGAACCTAAATTTGAGGCTAGCCTGGACTACACAGTAAGTTCAAGGTGAGCCTGAACTACATAGTGAAATGTTATCTCAAAAAACAAAAACAAAGCTAACAAGAAAACCAACCTGGCATGGTGGGGCATGCCTGTAATCCCAGCATTCTGGGAGGCTAAGAAAGGAAGATCAAGAGTTTGAGCTCAGCCTAGGCAACTTAGCAAGAGTTTGTCTTAAAATAAAAATAAGAAAAAGGACTGGGGGTGTAGCTCAGACTGAAGGCCTTGCATACAATCTCCAGTAATACAACAAACAGATGAAAATTTCACATATGATTAATTTTTAACGTTTTTTCAATACACAGTTGTGTTTATGAGTAAATGTGGATAAAGGGCAGGCTGCCAGCCTACTGGCTCTAGACCAAGCTATATTTATAATTAATCTCTACCTGCAGCCTTCTTGGGCTTTCTGGTTTCCTCATTTTATTAAGGTTTAGCTATCATTCTTCTGAAAACATTGCTAAGCTGCTCCTCAGCCACCTGGCTGAAATCCAGTGTGAAAATCTTCCTAGTCCCACGACCCTCTCCACGGCCAGCATTCAAGTGGTTGCTTTCACTGCCAAACCTTACTTGAGGCCAGTGAAGACTAAAGTCAACTTAAGTGGACTTTAAACCTATACAGTAGGAGATGGATTAGTACTAAGTACAGAGTTATGTATCTTCAAGTGCTCAAACAACAACAACAACAACAACAACAACAAAAACACCCTAATAAATGTGAGATTCAAATTAGGGTTTTTCAAGGCAAGTGAATACAAGTGTATACTACATTATCACTTAGTAGCCAGGGATGTAGCTCAGTGGTACAGCCCCTGTCTGGCAAGCACAAGGTCCTGAGTTCGATTCTCAGTACAAAAAAAAAAATCCATTATCACATGTTCACAAATAATCTAAAAGGTTAATATAATTTATTTTCAATGCAAACACCAAATAAATAGGAAATTAAATGAAGTGGTTGGGAGCAATAAGAAATAAAATTCTCAATTCTTAATGAGCACACATTTAAAAATAAAAACCATCAATATGTCATTGGGATTGAACAGTCTTGGTCTAGTAATTTGCATTAATTCTTTCAAGTTAAAGTACCTGGAAAGAGCTTTCTCAATGGCCACTGTTTTAACTCTTTCCCAACTAAAAAAAGTGGGATGAACTTACTTTTTTGCTTTTCAACTCAGTTGATCACTCCTTTTTTCATGCCTCTATTTTTACCTAGTGTTCCACACAGACACAGGCACACACCCCTGCCCCACAAAGTTAGTTTCATGCCTTATTACTCATGTCAATGTTTTGATCTTCCATCTTAAACAGGCATGAAAGCCACCTGAGGAGACTTAAAACCCTCAAAATCCAGCTAGACCTACTGAATGAGAAATGTTGGGATAGGACTCAGAATATCTATTTTGTAATAAGCCACCAAGACTGAGAATCACTATTTCCTCTTTGAAGATGGGAACATCTTTGTAACCCCAGTATCTGCATCAAAGCCTGAAAATAAAATTGCTTTCTGAAATGTCTAATGCGTAAACACATGCATAGATCTGTGCCTGTCACATTAAGAACAGTTTACTACCTGCTGAATGGGAGTCATCCTTCTTTGTCTTCACATCTTTTTCTTCTGAGTCCTCACTGTAAGGCAAAGAGGAAAAAAATGTGTAGAAGTCTGACATCAAAGTGTAAGTGACCACAAATCTGGTATCTGACTTGAGAAGAACACTAAAAAATACCTCTCTTATATATAAAATGTTCAACAGGATTCTAAGGAGTGAAACTGCTTCCATTATTTGCTCGCTTTACTGCGATGCTGGTGAATAACAATCATTATAGCTATGTGGAAAACAAATTGCAAAGGAAAATAACAGGCATCTCAACATAGGCCTGTTTATAAGACTTAATAAGAAAATTATCTTCTACAGAAGTAGGGAATACAATTACTAAAATAGAAATGAATCAATTTAATTATTTCCTAATAATTTTTGTTTCCAATATGAGTGAACTCAAGACTATTCTGCAAAATATGGAGCTTCAAAGTTCAATCAGAGCTGGGCATGGTGGCACATGCCTGTAATCCCAGCACTCGGGAGGCTGAAGCAGGAGGATTGTTGCAAGTTCAAGACCAGCCTGGAGTACAAAGTGAACTCAAGGGCAGCCTGAACTGCATAGCGAGACCCTGTCTCAAAAAGACAGAAGTTCAATGGGAACTTTCTAAAAATAATACATAACCATATGTGTATTATGACTTCAGCAACTCCTAACTCAGAAATCTGGATTCTAGTATCCCATCTTTGTCACTAATTATTGTACGATCTCAGCCAATCATTGGTGCTCTTCATGTTATCACTGACTTCATGGTAACACTCATTCATTAAAAACTGCCTTCATAGCTTTCCATTCTCATATAGGTCTTATAAATTACTTTTTAAATTTTCCATAATCTAGACCATACTCAAAAGACAAACAGAACCCATGATTCCAAACAGAACAACCTAAAATAAATTCACTCAATCACTCAGTGATATTGGGGATTAAACCCAGGGCCTTTGCTACCTCCCTAGCCCTTTTTATATTTTTTATTTTACGAGGAGCCCCACTAAGTTGCTCAGGCTGGTCTTAAACCTGCACTCTTCCTGTCTCAACCTTGCAGAGTGCTAGGATTACAGATAGCTGCTACCACACCCAGCCCCCAAATATTTCTTTATAAGCAGTCCAAGTTTAAGATACTTTACAATTCTGAAACCTCTTCTGTATTAATGTTTCTATGCAAAGTAAGCATGTAGTGGGTACAGCTCGGTGGTAAAGTGCTTAGCATATACAAGGTCATAGGTTCTGTCACCAGCACAACAATGCATTTAATTCATAAACTGATGATGAGAAATAATATCATTTGGGGGATTATTTTAATGTGTTTATAAAGCCTGTTAATCCTTGAACAACAGTACAGCAAAGTCAAGTGAAAGCTGAACTGTTTTTTGTTTGTTTATTTTTCTGAGACAGGGTCTCCCTTGTAGTCAGTCCAGGTTGGTCTTGAACTCATGGCAATGCTCATGCCTCAGCCCTCTGAGTGCTGGGACTGCAGGAGAATTGCAGGCGTTTGCCACCATGCCTGCTTGAAAGCTGAACTTTTAAGTGGAGAACAATGGAAGAATCAACACTGCACTGGTCTGAGAAATACACACAAGATATTTAATAAAAATGGTGATAAAATTGTATTTATCTCGATAATTCCTAACATTAGAAGAGAATGATAAAATCAAATGGTTATAACAAGAAAAACAATTAGGCTCATATAATTACATTAATAAGACGCTGTAAAAGGATATAAACAGCTAGTTATTAGGAAAAACATTAAGCGGAGATAATGAAAACTAGTTGGGCTGCAAAATAAAAACTTGACTAAAAGCCAGATCACCGCAACACTCAGGGAGGCTGAGGCAGAAGGATGGCAAGTTTGAGTCCAGGTTGTGCAACTTAGCAAGACCCTGCCTCAAAATTTAAAACAACACTGAGCTATATTTCTGGCCCCAAAATTTCAAAATATTTTTACAACGGCAGGGCTAGGGATATAGCTCAGTAGCACAAGCACCAGCCTGGCAAGCGCAAGGTCCTGAGTTCAATTGCTGGTACAAAAAAAAAAAAAAAAAAAAAAAAAAGGGCCGAGGATGTGGTCCAGTATGAAGGCCCTGGGTTCAATCACAAGTTTGAAAAACAACAAAAAACCTAAGGGGCTAAAGATATAACTCAGGAATATGTGTTTCCCAAAGGTAAATTCTGTATTCTTTTTTCTGAAAAGTGCATTTCTGAAATTTCCCGGCAAAATGAACGTAAGTTAGTGACATAAACAAAAATACTAGGTAAACACATATTTAATAGTGATTTTAGTGTATAGAGGTTCTTAGAAGAAAAATGAGAAATATTTCATTTTTTAAAACTACTCATCTTCAAAGTATTATTTGGAAGTGGAACAACCCAATGGCTAAAAAATTCACAGTGGGGTCCAACAAGCATGATTTCAAAATATCCTTTCCATTTGCTGGGTAAACTTGGTTAAATAATTGAGCCCCTCTAAGTTTTTTTTGAGCCCCTCTAAATTAACAATTAATTTTAGAGAGGTACTGTGAAAATTAAATCATAAACTATACAAAGTACATAATATTCATAAATGGTAGCTATCATTATCACCACCATCAAGTAGGTCTCCAAAGTTATGAGCGTGAGAATGAATGTCTGCTCCTTGAAAAACAGAAGTTAAACTGGGCACAGTGGTGCACATCGGTAAATTCCCGCACTGGGGAGGCTGAGGTAGGAGGATTGCAAGCCCCAGCCCACCTTGGGCAACACAGCAAAACCCCATTAAAAAAGAAAAGAAAAGAAACAGAGTTAAAGAAACTGCACAAAATGGTTCAATTATTTTAAACAAAGAATTATGAGATAGTAAAATTCAGCAAGCTATGCAGCTTAAGTTTCTACAGGCTTAAGGTAACAGCTCTACTACTCTACCAGTGACTGATTATGAGAGTTCACTTGTGCTTTGTTATTCACGACAATGTAAATGTAAGCACTGATACTAATTCTAAGTCACAAATTATATACTTCATCTTTCTGCACATGTTCGGAGGTCTGAGGCAGACTAAGGACATTCTTGAACATCACCTTGGATTCGAGTGTGAAGCCAAGCCTGCCCCAGCACTAAGGAAGCCAACCCCTCTGGTTCTCAGAGCATAGCCTGTGAGTGTAAGGCACACTGAGCATGAGAGGGGAAGCCGTGCTGTCCCGCCCACGTGTCCCAAGAGCCCCCCACTTAAAGAGTTCAGAGCTGCCCTCACCGCAGAGTGGAGTGAATACATGCCACAGAAATAGCACCTCTTACCTGTCTTCCTGTGAATTCTTTCCAGACCGTCTCTTATTTTTAGCTTCTCGAGGAGATGATCGGATTTTCTTAGTGGGAGGACCTGAATCTCTTCCATAATCTTCATCTAAACAGAGCATTTTTCAATTTAATTAACTACATTATGATTTTCACATTTTAAAATCACTACTATATTTACTGACATTAATTATCTTGCCCTATTTAAGTGGTTAGCAGGACAAGATGCCTCAAATGGTTTCTTTCATTTAAAAAAATTCTCTACTCTGGTCTCACAATTTTGACTCCATTTATGATATCACCCTCTAGTTCTAATTATACATTATTTTATATATCTATACCCAAATATCTATTGTTTTAAATTTATGATCTTCCACATCTCAATACTTTTATATTTATCTGAAAATTATTAAAGTAATACTGTATATTATAAGCATTTTAGAAAGTAAAAGACCTAGTCCTATAATCCTAAAACTATTACTGTCATCAAGCAAATTACCTTTAAACTAATGTATGAAATACACTTTATGGATTCTGGATACCCAGGTAGCTTAGGAAAATACCTCCAATTTCAAAAGTCCTACAAAATTTAACAAGATTACTCTATGTTAAAAAGGTGATTGTGGCCCAAACTGTTTACTGCACCAGTACACACAATGGTAAGAAGCTGGAAGTGGTCCAGAGCTTCAGCAATTATATTGTTGCATAAGTTATAAATATGAAGAATAATAATCACTAACAGGAATTTTAATCGTGAGAAAGACTCATAAGTACAAGTAGAAGACAGACAGAACCCAAAACTCTATCACAAGACCTCAACCATATTTTTTTTTGAGATAGTCTCTTGCCAAATAGTTCAACCAGGCCTCGAACCCACTACCGTAGCCCAAACTGGCTTTGAACTCATGGCAATCCTCCTGCCTCATCCTCCCAAATGCTGGGATTACAGGCCTGTGACCCCCCCACCCAGCCTTATTTTTTGGTTTCTCTCTCTCTCTCTCTCTCTCTCTCTCTCTCTCTCTCTCTCTAGTCAGGGTTTCAGTATATTGCTCAGCCTGGCCTCCAACTCCTGGGCAAGTGATTCTCCTGCCTCAGCCTCACAAGTGCTGGGATTATAGGTATGAACAACCATATCCAGCTTCAACTATTTTTAAAAGGTAAAAAGGTGAGAAAGATAAGAGTTATCTAAAAGGGTAAAATGCAGCCATACACCAGCTAGGAGACCCTGAATGCTATTTTGCCTGTTTCCAAGAAAGTAAAATGAGAATATATCTCATAATAGCAGGACTGTTCTAAAGAATAAATTACTAAACAAGAACATTTAGAATACTTCCTAAAAAAAAATAGAATACCTCATGGCATGCAAAGCAAGAATTTAATTAGTCTTCCCTCTACATATAGAGTTATATATGTTTTTGTACTCTTCCATATAACTTTCTGTGTTTTCTAAATTTTCCTGAAGGGCATATATTACCTTTGTAAAGCTGTATTTAAAATAAAGGGTAGGAAAGGGAAAGAGGGAGAAAGGAAAAGAAAATACACCCAAAAAATAATGAGATTTAAAGGCACAACTCTAAAGAAACTTTTTATTGCCAATATTTAAGACACAACACTCATTCTACGTGCATTAGTTCATAAGTCAAAGTGGTTCCACAAAATAAAATTCTCATCTTGTTTTATTATGCAAAAACTGCAAGCCCTGCTCATCCTCAGACAGCTACAGGTTTTATTATGATAATACTCACTTGGTTTACAAACTTAATTTGTTCCACAATTTTGGAAAAGATGGCCACATCTGTGTTTGCATGGGAAGGATGGCCAAGGTCATGACTGTCACCCAATGCAAAGTTTGTAAACAAAAGCGTTTGTCAACTGAGGCACCACCGCAACAGATTTCCTGTTTTTAAGTCAGAGTTTCACTGTCTTGTCCAGCCTGGCCTCCTTATGCAAGTGATGCTCCTGCCTTAGGCACCATAGTAATTGAGACTACTGTGCCCGGCAAGCAGAAAATATTTTAAGTAACAGACACTGTACCAGAATTACTGGACATTTAACTTTTGGATTCTAAAACTACAAAAAAAATTATTCAATTTATTATCAATGATTTAAAAAAAAAACCCACTAAAACCCACGCAAGTTCAACTTCTATTTTGGATGACACAGATTAATTTGAATAATACTGTAAAAACAGAAAATAAATCTTATTCCAAAAACATCGTAAGAAGTACAAAAACCAGCAGTCCTTCACCAGTCAGCCCAACAATTTTTTGAAATCACAGCACATACCTGCATCATCAGACTCCTGAAACTGTGAATAATCAACGACCTTCCTATTTCTGTAGAAAGAAGGGACTAATTAAGATCATAAAAACGTAAGACTCTTCTACTACATCAAAACATTTTAATTTCAGAAACAATTAAAATAGTTCTTTGAATAATAATAATAATAATTGTTTTGATTTTTTGAGACAGGATCTCCCTATGTAGTTTAGGCTGGGCTTGAATTCATTATGTATTCCAGGCTGGTCTCAAACTTACAGCGATCATCCTGCCTCAGTCTCCCAGGTTGGCGTCATAGGTGTGCGCCATCCCGCTCAGCTGAAAATTAGCTTAACAGCCCCTACACTTCAGCCTAGTAATTTTACATTTTGTTACAGCAAAGTGCAGCTCAACTAACAGGTATTTCAAATTACACTTCTCACATTGCTCATCTGACAGCTCAAATACCATTCTTCCCCACAAAACCAGCTCCCAGTAACATTTACAGAAAACAGCTAAGTGAGCCAGTTCACCACATACATTATCACAGAGAATACTCCAGAGCTGTTATACAGAACAAAACAAAAAACAACCTATCCCCCATACATAGAATCTTTGATAGTAGGAATTCCGGGCTGGCTTCTAGAACTTCAAGCAAATCATTTAATTTTTCTGGGCTTTAGTTCCTTTTCAGTTAAAAGTGATGATTTAAGTTGCTTGATACATCTAAAAGATGTTCTAAAAAATTCCACTGTAGCCAGGCAACTCAAGAACCTGTTTCAAAATAAGAAATAAAGAACTGGGAACCAGGAATGCTGGCACACACCTGTGAGCCCAGCACTCCAGGAGCCTGAGGCAGCAGAATCCCAAATCTGATCCCAGCCTCTAGCTTAGCCAGACCCTATTTTAAAATAAAAAATAAAAAAAGGGCTAATGGTGTAGTTCAGCAAAAAGGACCTGCATTCAATCTCTAACATTGCAAAATAAACAAACATAAAAAAATTAAAAACAGATTATTACGTTTAACAAAAAGTGCGTTTCTCCTATTGTAAACTGTCAGCTGCATAGCCTCTATCATGCCACTTATCACCATAGCGTGTAGCATTTGTTTTCTTATGAGTTTCTTGAAAGTAACGACTGTGCTTTATAGCCACACTTACAGATTAAAAAAGTGGTAAATATTTTCAGAACTGTTTACTGTGAGGGTGAAATTTGAGAGTTCTGTTAGAAGTTTTTGATTTTGTAAGATAACATCCAACCTCTAAAGACTTCTAAAATTTCAGCTCTTGCCACTGAACAACTAAGTAATCTAGGAATTTGCAGCCCCTCCATGTGTTACCACTTGCTCCTGCTGTGCCTTGTTAGAAGGCTGTGTGTCACTCCCACACACTACTAAACAACTCTACCTTCTCTCAGTGCTTCTAATCTGTCATTGATACTAGATAATTTATGAAATGCCTATCTCTCCTACTCAGTGTTAGCTGTTCATGCCCACAGGTTCTCTCTTCTTCATTAGAACACTACACTCAAGAAACGTGATTGCACCAGGGCGTGGTGGCTAACGCCAGTAATCCCAGCGCTTGGGCAGCTGAGGCAGGAGGATCATTGTGAGTTGGAGGCCAGCCACTGTGGACTACAAAGTGAGTTGAAGGCCAACCTTGAACTGCATAGTGAAACCCTGCCTCAAAAAGATAAAATAAAGCAAAAACCTCAAGATAGCTTAGCCAGGCACAGCAGTATATGACTAGAGTCTAAGCACTTGGGAGGCCAAGTCAAGATGATCATTTGCGCTCAGAAACTTAAGACCATTAAAAAAACTTTTTAGAAGCACTTTAAAAGGACTAGGCCAGCATGGTGATGCACATCTGTAATCTGAGCACTTGGGAGACTGAGGCAGGAGGATCACTGAGAGTTCAAGGCCAGTTTATGTTACAAGTGAATTCAGGGGCAGTCTGAACTGCATTGTGAAACTGTCTCAAAAAGACCAAAAAGGGGAGGGGGATAGGACTTTAGTATGATGAATGCAGCCATATGTACTGCAAACATATACTAATAAAATTTTTTTTAAAATTAAAAATAGGGCTTTATTTATTATTATTCACTCTCTTAATTTTCAATTTATTTCTACTAAATATTGACAAGTTATCCAGAGTTCCTTTTTTTTCGTAGAGTACACAAAATGACACTCCTGGTACGAGACATCAATATGGACCACAGAGCAGTATTTTAGAGATGGAAACTGTCATAGTTTTGAAATGATCTAATTTAACCCCCTTAATCTTACAGCTAAGAAAACAACAGAGATCACAAAACGTAGCTCTACTTCAGAACAAGCCTGCACATCTGAATATGGAAATAACAAGTAATCTCCAGGTAAGGAATGATGAATAATGTAGCTGTGAAAAATAAACTCTTCTTTTTTAAAAATTATTTATTTATTTATTTTAATGTATGTGGTGTGCTGGGGATTGAACTCAGGGCCTTGTGCATGCAAGGCAAGAGCTCTACCACTGAGCTACATCCTCAGCCCAATAAACTCTTCTTATCAACACTATCAATTTTATGCTATTTAAAAGAATACAAAATTATTTTCTTAAACTGAGATATTAAACAATCTACTGCACTGCTGAGGTGTTAATGCTGATCCTACTGTAAAGAGAAAGGAAGGAGGAGGAGAAATTCTCAAGAAGTTGTTATTCTGGTCAATGCAAGAAAGGAAAAAAGAAAAATCTATCACTTTGCTAACTTTCTAGAGTTAAACACATGTCATTAGGCACCTGTTTTGGATACTAGAGATGGAACTCAGGGCCTCACACCAAGGCACCTCCTTCCTCTGCCCTTTAAAATTTTGAGACTAGCTTAATTTAAGTGCCTAGGGGCTAGGCTTGAACTTGTGATTTTCCTTCCAACCTTAGCCTTCCAAATTACAGGTACCATAGCACCTGGTTTTTCTGTTTATTTGTGCTGGTAGCGATCAAACCTAGGGCCTCACAGATGCCAGGTTAAGTGCTCTACCACTGAGCAACATCCCTAGCTTGTTCTCTTTAAAAAATCATTTACAGATAGGGTCTAAATTAGCAGTTCTGGCCTCAAACATCCTCCTGCCTCAGCCTCTTGAATAGCTGGAATTATAAGCATGTGTCACATACCTAGCTGCACTAGGCAATTTAAAAAATGCTTTTGAATCTTGTATTGAAAAATCTACCATAGTCAACATAGCTCTTTCACCAATTGCCTATTGGTGGTGTACCTATGGTACATAAGCCGTTATGGGCTGTTTGTATCACTGAAAGCACTAAAAGGTCTGCCATCATTGGTCTAGTTGTTAAACATCTCTGATGAATCAGATGCTGTAGAGAAGTAGTTTTTGCTCTATGGTAACTCACTACACTACAGAGTCTTCAAATCAGTTTATCAGCATTTAACAGGCTTGCTAACTAAATATCAGCTTTTTTTGGGGGGGGGGGGACCAGGAACTGAACTCAGAAACTTGTGCTTGCCAGGCAGGCGCTTGTGCCACTGAGCTTTATCCCTGGCCCCTTGCTCTTGAGACAGGGTCTCACCGTACAATTTAGGCTGCTCTTGAACTCAGTGATCCTCCTATCTCAGCCTCCCAAGTGCTGGGGTTACAGGTGTGCACCACCATGCCCAGCATATATATCAGGCATTTTATTTTTTAAAAAATAATTTTACTATTTATTGATTGACTTTTTGAGACAAGGTCTCGCTATGCAGTTCAGGCTGGTGCTGAGCTCACTTTGTAGCCCAGGCTGGCCTCAAACTTGCAAAGTTCCTCCTGCCTCAGCCTCCTTAAGCATTGGCCACCACACCCGGCTCAGGCATTTTTAAAAAGCTTAATTTTGAGACGACCTCTCTTTTGCTTCTGTCTGCCATCGAGTGCACGCTCTTGCCTCTGAGTCTAACCATGTCTTCCCACCAGACTGTCAGAATCAAATGATTCCTGGCCAAGAAACAGAAGCAGAATCGTCCCATTCCTCAACGGATTCCGATGAAGACTGGTAATAAAAGCAGGTACAACTCCAAGAAGAGTCACTGGAGGAGGACCAAGCTGGGACTGTAAGGAATTGCACATGAGCTGCAGCACATTTACCCTCTCTGGGGTCCTAAGACACCTTTATCATGGTCAAGATGATACCACAATAAAAAATATCATTGGCTGGACTGTTGAATGTTCTTAATCGGAATCTTAATCTTTTGCTGTGATCAGCACTAATGGATTAACAACCAATATTTGAAATTTAAAAAAGAAATTGAGATGGTACCTCTAAATTGTCCAGGCTGAGACTGCATTTATGATCCTCCTGCCCCAGCCTCCCAGAGTGCTGGGTCATAGGGGTATGCTACCACACATGGCCAGTATTACCAAAAAAAAAAAAAAAAAAAAAAAAAGCAGAAAACATCAAGAGAAAACAATCAAAGCATCTGAATGTTTCAGGTATTTATGTTCTTGTGCGCAGTAAATGGTGTTTTAGTTACTTTTCTTTCTTTGCTGAGACCCGAGACCCAACACCCAAAGTTAAAGTGGAAAGGTTTATTTAGCTCATAGTTTGTATTAGTTTCAGTCCATAATCAGCTGGCTCCAAGGCAGGGTGGCGTGGCAGACAGGTCTCACAAAGGAGAAACAGTTTGTGGCAAGCATAAAGTAACAAAGCAATGAAGGTAAAGAGGGCTTCATTGTTTCTTTCTGACTCCTTTATCTTACCCAGGCTAGTGGGATTAGGGCAGTACTACACCAATCAGTGGATTAATTTAGTAATCACCCACCCTTAATCCTAGTGTTGTACCATGAATCAATCACACTCTAGATTCAGCCACCTCTGAAAAAGATCTACCATGACTGCATGAGGCTTTGGGAGGGTATCTAGACACAAACCATAACAGTAAAATGAGATGTATTTGTTTTTGGAATCTCAACAAAATAGTTTTGAGAGCCACTGCTTTAGAATAAAGATTGCAAAGAGATTTCCAAAGGAGTTTTTTGTCTTGTTTCACTAAAAAATTGCTATTGATATATGGCCATTTTTTTTTTGTGGTACCGGGAATCGAACTCAGGACCTTGCACTTGCCAGGCAAGCGCTTATTCAACTGAGCTATATCCCCAGCCCCGATATATGGCCATTAAAGAATGACACTCCTTACCTTAGCGGCAAAATTTTTAACTCACTTTTCAAGTTTAAGGCCTATGGTAGCAGCAGGGGTTGGAGATGTGGTCGCAGAGAGGGTAGCCTATGTACTAGAGCTACTGCACCCCAGGCAGTGTAACCAACCTCATCTCCTACTCTGTACTATCTCCAGGAAAACCTGTACTAAGAAAACCCTAGGAAAGTAGTAGTTCTCCTTTAGAAAGGTGACATCTGCCTCTAACATCAGCCTCCTGGTCTGACCTTGTCTAGCTCTACCCCCCAAGGATTACGAACGATGCTCTAACATTAACTCCTCCAAGCATTCCTCAACATTTACATGACTTGTGCTTTTTCTTTGAAACTTTGATCCTCTTTCAGAGGTCCCCTTTAGTACCCATTCACAGCATATCTCAAGTGCCCTCTTGCTCTACACCACACAGGATGTAATGAGTCTCTTCAGTAGTGCGGCAAGGAAACAAAATGATGTTTTAAAAAGATGGGACACAAATCCAGAATATGAATTTCTGTGTGTTCTATTCTACACGCTACCACAGTGCAAGGTCTTAGTTGCCTTTTAGGCTGCTCCATCACACAGTGGACTTCATGTTGCAATTCCAATGACTACATCCTCCTTTTCCACTCGAAGAACTTTTAGTATTCTCACCCTGCCATTTCAACACATTTCTTTCCTAACTTCCTAGCATACTACTGAAGTCCTCATCCATGCATGTCTTTAAGACAAAAACTGGCCTTAGATGGCCGCTGGAAAGTCCTCTAGGTTGCCAGCAACTTTCTAGGTAGTCTCCTTGGGTACTACAGTTACTGAGGCGATGGTCTACCTCATTGAGCTAAATTCTGCTGCATTTTTCTTAGTCAAAAGACCTTGTGTGAGGCTCTGTCAAAATCCTTGTTGAAATAAAAACTCAGTATCTTCCCAGAATTCTTTTGGCCTAATAAATTTTCTTTTATTGCAGTGCACCGAACCCAGAGCCTTATATAAGCTGGACAAGTGCTCTACCCTGAGCTACACCTCTTGATACATTTTTTAAAGAAAGAAGTGAACATTTAGCAGTGAGTGCTTTTGTGTTCAAACAAAACCTTCCTAGGAACCACAGACTAAAACACAGCTAGCTAATTACTGGGCCAGGAGATAGCTTGATGGCACAGCGCCTGCCTGGCAAGCACAAAGTCCTGAGTTTGATTTCGTAAAAACAACAACCAAACCCACAGCTATTTAAAAGTATGAACAGCCAGGTGTGGTGGCACATGCCTGTAATCCCAACACTTGGGAGGCTGAGGCCCAAGGATCTCAGGGAGTTCCTGGCCAGGATTAACTACACAGTGAGGCCCTGTACTTAATACCCCTATCCCCCAAGAATAAACAGCATTTTAAGAGTATGAATTTTTTTTTCTTTTTCTGGTAGTGCTAGGGATCAAATCCATGGTATCACACATAAAATTTTCTTATCTTTTTTTTTTTTGGCAGTACTGGGAATCGAACTCAGGACCTTGCACTTGTCAGGCAGGCACTTATTCCACTGAGCGATAGCCCCAACCCCACACATAAATTTTCTTATAACTTCACATTTAAAACACTGTCTCACTGCACAATTTCCCAACTTGTGATCTGTCAAAACAGGTATTTAATGGGTCTCCTGGTGAGATCAATAGGATATTATAAAAAAAAAAAAGGATATTATCCTTTTAAACACTCAAAAGCAGTATTAATGGGAAAAACTTCAAAATTCTCCATTAAAGAAACTTACTTAGTAACTGTCTCCAAAATCATCTTTAAAGATAAAATTGTGTTGGATGTAGTGGAGCACGCCTGTAATCCCAGCACTCAGGAGGCTGAGGCAGGGTTGTTGTGAATTCAAGACCAGCCTGGGGTACAAAGTGAGCTCAAGGCCAGCCTGAACTGCATAGCGAGACCCTATCTCAAAAAGTCAAAAAAAAAAAAAAAAAAAAAAAAAAAAGATGCCAGGTGTGCATGCCTGTAATCCTAGCATTCAAGAGGCTCACTGCCTATTTAAGGCCAGCCTGGGCTACACAGTAAGTTCAAGGTCAACCTCAACTACATAGTGAGACCTTGCCTCAAAAACAAAAACACAAAACAAGTGATTTTTTTAAAAATTTGAACTGGTTGTGTGGAGCAGCCTATGCCTTCAATGCAGCAGTCTAGGTGGTAGAGGCATGAAGATTCCAAGTTCCCAATATTATAAAGACTGGAGTGCACAGTTCCCTGTGAATCCCTGATGACTTTTATTACTCTTTACAACAGCAGTTACTTCAGACATGACAGTTACTTCACCTAAATTCTTTAGTTCTCACTGCCTTCACAAAAAGAGATAATGAAATAAGATTAGTTATTAATAAAGTTATTTATTTTGACCAAGTTCCTCCTGCCTAAGATACATACTCTTGACTATGCTGTTATTTAATTTAAAACATAAAATTCAAGGTCTGAGAACATAACATAGCTCAGTGGTTGCCTAGTATGCACAAGGCTGAGTTCTAGCTCAAGCAAAACCAAAAGGGGTAATATATATATAGTAAAATAAACTCACATGATGCTGAAAAGCAAACAGAACAAAGAAAAATAGGAAGAAAAAGAAATCATGAAATAGCTCCTAGGTTTTTCAAATGAAAAAAATATAAACCCTAAGGTGAGGAGTAAAGGAAGTTTTGAATGACAGGCCAGACATATTTATTATCAATGTTAGCTCCTATTACATTTTTTAAATCAATTTTTTTTTGTAATGGGGATTAAACTCAGGACTTTGTGCTTGCCAGGCAGGCGCTTGTGCTGCTGAGCTGTATCACCAGCCCAAATTAATATATTAATGTTTTTAACAGTAAGTATTAGCTTTTATTTATTTATTTATTTATTTGCGGTACTGGGAATCGAACTCAGGACCCTGCGCTTGCTAGGCAGGTGCTTATTCCACTGAGCTATATCCCCAGCCCAGTATTAGCTTTTAGATGACACTTTATTCCCAAGTTATTTATGACTTACCACGTAGGAAAGTATTTTCTTTCAAAGTTATATCCAACTTGCAGTGAATACAATACATTCGATAAATAAAATCAGCTTGAAGATTTTTCCCAATAGCTTAACATAAAACCTATGCAACTGGAATGGAGAAACTTCAGATAGGTGCAGGTAATCTCAGATGTGCACAGTACCCCTGGAAACCAGATGTAATTTCCCAAACCATCTATTCCAACCACTACGGTCTAACCTGTACCCTAACATTAAGCATACTGACCTATTACAACAAAGGAGGGACATGTCAGAGTAGTACAGCGTGCCTCCTACAACAGAGAAAGTCTAGGAGCTTGGGTAAAAGGATGGAACTAAGTAAGGTCAATGAAGCAGTGTCTAGACAGGTTCTAAAAGCAGGGCTATGTTAAACAGGTTCACATCAGGTCTGGAGTGCAGAAGCGAACCTAGGGTTCTATTTCCTGGGGAAGAAGCAAGGTAAATGTGCAATTTTGTGGTTAATAATCCCCCATCCCAACCTTTGCAACTGCAAATCAAGCTTAGTTCTGTGTCAAAATCATTTAATCTTCTGACAAAAGTGCAATGTTTCATTCTTACTGATACAACTCCAAACAGCAAAGTTCCTGACATTCTACTGTTAGAGAACAAAATTTCTTATTAAAAATTATCTTAGCTTGTTTCCTTTTGCTGAGACCCAACACCCACAACTCTTGAGGAGGAAGGGTTTACTTTGGGTCACAGTCTGTAGAGGTTTCAGTCCATAGTCAGCTGGCTCCAAGGTAGGGTGGCATGGCAGAGAGAAAGAGCTCCTGACATGGCAGAAGGAAACAGGAGATCAAGGGAGAAGGAACAGAATCCTTCAGGCCATGCCCACAGAGACCCACCTCCTAGGATCAGCGTTCATCTCCCCAAATCATTTAAACTATAAACTCAACAGTGGACTAGTCCACTGTCATGAGTCATGCCCCCATGATCCATTCACGTCCCCAAATCCCCATATATGAGTGCATGAGACTTCCATGGGACATCTAGATCTAAACCATAACCACTCACTCAGAGTAGGGAGGTCACAAAGCTATAGAGATGTGGATGTCTTCAGAGGACAAGACTGCTATTTCAGCCCAACAAACAGTAGATACTTACACACTTTTCGAATTGAGCTAATTTCTCAAGTTTCTCACCTAGTTCATTTTCTAGGCCAGTTTATCTTGACAAATAAAGGATTTTTACACAACTGAAAGTAGCTGAAAAAAGCCAGGTGTGGTAGTGCACTCTAGGAGTCTGAGGCAAGAGGATCGAAATTCAAGGCTAGCCTGGGCACTATATCAACTTGGCAAGATGCTGTCTCAAAATTTAAAAAACAAACAAAAAAGGGTTGGGGATAGACAGCTCAGTGCCAAGGCCCCATGTTCAATCCCCAGTAACAAAAGGAAGGAGAATGAGAAACCCCTGAAAACATGCAATACTTTTGTTTGAACACTCTTAGTATTTAAAGTATTTTCAGATCTACAATTATGACTATTTAAAAACACAGCATTGCTTGCCAAGCCCAAGGTTCTGAGTTCAATTCCCAGTACATTAAAAAACCACCACAACAACTACACCGCCCCCCCACAGCACTGCAGTTCTATTAACAATCAATTCTACTTCCTAGAATCTAGGTAGATCTTTCACAACAGAAATATCCAGTTTGAACAAAGTGGATGTGTGCCAAATTACATGGAGGCCCTTAGTGCTGCCTCTAATCTCAAAAGTCCAAAAAGCTGAATCTAGAGTAATGAGGTCACATTTATTGCTCTTTTCGGCAAACAAGTTTTAAAAATGCAAGTAGAATTAATACTTTTTTTTGAAGACAGTCTCACTATATAGTTCAGGCTGGCCTTGAACTCACACTTGTGGTGATCCTCCTGCCTCAAAGTATTAACACTTTATTTTTTTTTTTTTCCGGGACCGGGGATCGAACTCAGGGCCTTAGTGCTTAGCGGGCAAGCACTTACACCACTGAGCTATACCTCCAGCCCCAAAGTATTAACACTTTAAAGATGACTTTACTATGAAGTCCAAGCAGCCGAAGTTTGCAGAGTAATTCATTTGACTAGACTGTAAATCACATAACTCTGGAGGGAGCTTGTTTACACAAACTGTAATGTGGATGATGTTCCAGAGTTACATAGCATGGTGACGTTCACATTTCTGGAGAAAACAGATCACAAAACCTTCCAGAGATTTATTCAAAATTAACTTTCTCTTTAGCAAATGGTGTTTTTACAGCTAGAAGAAAGTGATGAGGAAGCTTGAGAACTGCAAAATGCTTTGTAAGAAGTTCAAGATACTATTCCAGTAGACATAAACATTGCTATTACACAACCCAAGCCTCCTGACATCCACTTTTTCTTTTGCTGTGCTACCTCCCAACACTTATCACTGGTTGAGACTTAAAAAAATTTAATCACCTGCCTTAGTTTGTAACCTGTCAAGTTAAACCAGTTCCTTGTAACTTTAAGGTATTTAATTTTAATGTAGTTAATGTCTGATACTAAGTGTTATGTGGTGCGGTTTTCCCTAAGTCCTACTATGATGAATCATAGATTGTTTTGCTCCTTAAACTCTACTTGGTCATATTCTATTTTTAATATTCATTGGGTTCAATTAGCTAATAGTCTAGATTTATTTCTGTACCAATACTTTATGTAAAATGAGCCCATAATTTTCTGATGTTGTCCATTAGGAGGCTTTGAAATTTATTATTACTTTAGTTAGGGGAAATGCCCTCATATCATAAAATGCACAAACTTATCACCATCTTTTATATTTTCTCCCCACAATGCTCACACTAAGCCATTTGTTTTTCCCTGACTCTTGGATCCCTTGACATACTCTTCTGTGTCTTCCAAAAAACTGTCCTTTTCTCCACCAGCCCTCACTTGCCATAAGCTCACTGGATAGTACACCCTACCGAGGTTCTATTATGGCTGGGTGTGGTGGGCACACCTGTCATCCCAGCGCTTGGGAGGCAAAACAAGACTGAAGCAAGTCTTAGGCCAGTCTGGACTACACAATGAGACCTTGTACCAAAAGCCAAAGTCCTGTTGTGACCTGTAAGCCCCTCTAAAGATAGCTCGCTACTACCACAAGAAAGAACATCACCCTGTAACTGTCACATGAGAAAGACCACACTGGTCTTAGGATTTTCATACTTGTGTTCAAATTCCTGCTTCACCTCTTTTCTTAATTAGCTGAACTGTGGTACCAGTTAAAATTTCCAAGCCTCACACATGAAATGTGGGTAACATACACCTTGCTTGATGATTCTAAAACAATATATATGAAGTACTTGGCAGAATATTTGGCACCTAAATTTCTGACAGCAGTATGGAGCTGCTTTTTGTTTTGTTTCGTCTTTTTGAGGCAGTTCAGGCTGGCCTTGGGCTTGCTTTGTAGCTCAGGCTGGTCTCAAAATCGAGACAATCCTCCTGCCTCAGCCTCCCAAATGCTGGGATTACAGGTGTGCGCCACCTCTACCAGCAGCAGTGTGGAGTTTAAAAGCGGGTTTTTTCAATGTGTGCTGTTAAAGGTCCATGTCACTAATTCGCAGTTTAGAAACCCAACGTTCTGAAAACTAAAATCTTTTTCCTAACTTGTATGGTGGTAAATCCTGACTTGACCTCTATGTAAGGCTTTTATACAATCTTTAGTGTGAAAATATATAAATTTCATTAAATATTAATATGTGTAATTACAGTACTACCCCACCGTAGTACAGTACTTTTTTACGGCACATGTACTCAATTATCTTTTAAAAATTTCTTGAAAAACTATGAATTCTCAGATTTATACAGGAATACCTGGTTTCAAACAAGGGATGTAGACCTGTAGTAAATACAAACCTGCAGAATGGCTAAGACTCATGCAATCTAAACCCAGTCTTACTAATTCAAAGTTATCACTAACAAAACTGCTGGGCATGGTGGCACACACCTATAATCCCAGCACTTGGGAGACAGAGGGAGGAGGATCTCTGAGTTTGATGATGCCAGTCTGGGCTACAATATAATGAGACCGTCTCAAAAAAACCCCAAAAAACAAAACAATCCCCTCAACAAAGTTATCAATAACAAAGTCATCACTGATAATGCTGAAGAGACTTCACAATCTGTGGAAATTATTTTTAATATTCCATCAAGAGAAAGTGTTACCACATTTTGGCCATGTTTTGCCCTGAAACATTTTCTACGAAGAGCTGAAAACCTACAAAAACCTATAAAGAATGTACTCAGGTTGGGGATGTAGCTCAGTGGTGGAATGTTTCCTTAGCATGTTTAAGACCCTGGGTTCCATCCCAGTGCTGCCACAAAAAGTGCTCACTATTGAAATTATCAAATAAGAAACAACTGCCCACTTCAATGCCAAACACTAGGCACGAAAAGGTGGTACCATGGTAGAATGCTCACTTTATATGGAGATTTTTTTTTCAAAAACCCTAGATTACAAGTATTTTTAGTAAAGATAAAAAGCTTCTAGTATAAAGTTTTTCTCAATATTTTGTAAACTACTCTTAAAATCACACCTTTTAACATTCAGCTTAATGTATGTTGAAAAAAGCTGAATACTTTGACATTGTTATGAAGTTCCAGTGGCTTTGTACATTATGTAAGATAACCTTTGATGGCACACTTTTAAAGGTAAAGTCTATGCAAGGGACTGTGTCTGTTTTTTCCCTTTCCTTTTTGCCTTTTTTTGGGTACTCAGGACCTCACGCTTGCCAGGCAAATGCTGTGCTGCTGTGCTATATCCCTGGCCCCTAAAAGGAACGTTTTATTTATTTATTTAATTTTTTGAGATGGGGTCTTGCTATACAGTTCAGGCACTCCTTGAGCCCACTTTGTAGCCTGGGTTGGTCTTGAACTCGCAACAATCCTCCTGCCTCAGCCTCTCAAGTGCTTGGATTACAAGCATGTGCCACCACACCCGTTTGTTTTTTTTTTTTAAGTGGTGCTAGGGATCGAATCCAGAGCCTTGAGTACAAGGCAAGAACTCTACCAGTAAACCCCATCTCCAGCCCCCACCTCATTTTGAGACACTTTGTAATTCAGGCTGGTCTTGAACTCACAATGTAGCCCACACTGGCCTTGAATTTATGGCAATCCTCCTGCCTCAGCCTCCCAAGTGCTGGGATTATAGGCGTGCACCACCACACCCTTAGGGACTATGTCTTTTTGGAGGAAAGTGATCACACTTAACTCTTGAGTTTGGAAGTAGAGATATAAACAGGCTCATGTACAATCACATAGAATACTACACTTAAGGGTCTAACAGTGCTTACTTGGTGACTAATTCTAAGCTTCCTTGAATTTTAGTTTTCCCTTTCACTGAAGACCTCTTAAAACTAATTTTTTTCTTAGAGAAAATACTAATGTTTAGAATTCTGACATATGCCAAATTCTTGAAAAGGCAGCAATCTGGAATATTGGGGAAACTATTCTCACTGCAATTGTAAACAATAACATTTTTATTAACTTATAAGAGCTTGTCTTGGGGCTGGGGATATAGCTCAGTGGAATAAGTGCTTGCCTAGCAAGCGCAGGGTCCTGAGTTCGATCCCCAGTACCGCAAAAAAAAAAAAAAAAAAAAGAGCTTGTCTTTCACACCTAAATTTTGAACAGCAAAGGTTATGTTCTGAAGTATTAAGAGACAAGATATGGAGCACACTTCTGTTACAAAGAACAGTGAAGAGATTGACTGGAGTGACTTGGCTCTTTCAGCAAGGACGATCCCTAGACAGTACACCAAAGTGTATCAAGAAACCTGGTTTCTAGCGCACGCAAGCCAGTAAATCTCAAATTTCTTTTCCTCTCTTACAAGCAATGGCTTTTTCATTCCTTCACTAGGGCTAAAAGTCATGGAAACATTCTGAGCACTGAGAATTAAGAAATCTAGGTTCTAGACCCCACTTTGGCATCTACTAGTGTGACACAGGGCACTTCACTTGTCCCCTGTGAACTGAATAACTCTCTAGTTCCAGGACTAGAATTCCATGCTGTTAATTTGAATCCAAAATACTCAAGCTACCTAGACACTGCTAAAGATTAAAAAAGCAATTTCACATATGTGAAATTGCTTGGAAATGTGCTAGTCTGGGGATATGGCTCAGTGATAGGGGTCTTGGGTTTGATCCCACCGCATCGCAAATTAAAAAATAATGTGCTAGGGCAGGGAATGTAGCTCAGTGGCACAAGTGCCTGCCTGGCAAGCACAAGGGTCTGAGTTTGATTCCCAATACCAAAAAAAAAAAAAAAAAAAAAAAAAAAAAATCCACCAAAAATTAATGTACTAGACATCCTTGAAAACCATGCTATAGCCAATCAGCCTATCCTATACTTCATTTAGAAACTGGTATCAAAGCACCAATAATACATTCTGAGACGCCCTTTACATGTTTAGGTTCACATTAAAGTAAGATTGACATTTACCGGAAAAGTAAGAACCAGAAAAATGGCAGGAGTATACACACAAGACTAAGGACAGAAATCTACACCGAGAAGGGTTCGGGATATAGCTCTGGCATAAGCGCCTGCCTGGCCTGGCAAGCTCAAGGTCGTCCTGGGTTCAATCCTCAGTACCGAAGGGGGAAGAAAAAAAAAATCTGCACCAAGAGATATACAGTGCTGTTATTTTCAGATATGTGCTTTTTATTTTTAAAAAAGGCTGATTACTCTGGAATCAAGTCAATCAATTTGAAACAATAGTATTTCCCTGAGTCAGGACTTTTTTAATTGCAAAATTTAACAAACCACCAAACTCAAGTTTAATCATTTCTGCTTTATTGTTGGTCATGAGTAAATTTAAAGACGTCTTTAAAAGACAGTTACAACGAAGAGACTTTATCACTAAAATATAACCTGAAACCGAGCTGCTTTGAAACTTGAAAGTGACAAAAAAAGCGCCTACAGTATAACGACTTCAATCTCAATAAAGGGCAACACAAGATTAAAACTGTTTTAACAACATATTAAATAAGAGCGCGGAAACCCCAACGCCTCCAAAAAAAACCCAATAAAATGTGCTTAATATATATGGTGATATTAAAAATCCAAGTATTCCAGTAAAAAAGTTGTTAATTTTCCAACGTCTAAATCTGGGAACACAAATTCAGGGAGATAAAGTAGAACGTCATCGAAACTTAGTGCACTGAAATTTAAGAGGCAGGGAAAAATAATAATTTAATTTCGCCTAACAGTAATACTTCCAAGAGACAAAAAATCCAATCCAGATAATAAATCTTTATTTTGATATTGTCTGTTACCCGATCCTAAAGAAAATACCCAGAATCGATTAGATACAGTGGTCACTTTTTATGTCAAACAAAAGTATTCACACTATAACCGGTGGAGACGATTTATAGAGGCTGAGGTTGAAACTGGACGGCAGAAAGGCAGGTAATTAGCTCATTCTCCAAATTCCCGCCCAAGCGTAGGCGTCTGCAGCCCCACACCACCACCAGTTGGACACGGATCATCTCAGCCAGGACAGAACGATGTGGAACAAAACCATGCCCAGGGTCCCAAACCGCTCCTTAGAACTCTAAGATATTCCCACTGCCCACAAAAGTTGGAATGAAGAGGATGCGACTATCAAAACATTTAAAAGCTAAATATTTCTCTTTTAAAAAATACTTACAAAGCAGCCAGTACTTTAAGAGTAACATTTATTTACGAGCGTTCTCCAGTCCCGCCGTAAGGCCTAACAGACCAGGTTAAACTAAACCACACCCCTGCATAAATGGCACATTCCACGCAGGGGCCGGAAGGACGGCACAGGACGAGCCCACCGACCGCGGAGGCTGTGAACTTGTTGAAATTCTAAAAAAATCTGCAGGCTAACGGAACCTAGTCGTCTATGACTAAAGGCACTCGGGGGAAAGAGAGGGTTACGGAAATATCCCGAGACGTGTACGCCGCTGGGGGTGGGACGAGAACCACAGCGATGTGGGTCGCGCTGTTAACCCGCACCGCCCTGGCTCGCAGGCTACGGCCGCGTCCCCGAGGAAAGGCACTCCTGGGGGGAGGAACAAGTGAACTTCGGGGTTAACGATCTCAAAACCCGGTGGTGGGGCGAGGCCCCGGGCCGTTATTTTCCGGGGTCCAGTCTCAAACTCTCACTTTCGCCCCGGGGGGAGGGACGGGTCCCGCCCACGCCGGGCCCGGCCGGAGGCGGGTCTGCCCCTGCCCTGGTGCACGCGCAGCGCGGGCCGCGGGAGAGCGAGGCGCCCCCGCCCCACGCAGGGCGCGGGGGAAGGGGCCGCCCGGGCCTCCGCCCTCGGGGCCAAAGGCGGGGTCCGGCGCGAGCGCAACGTCCTCCGGGCGCCGATCCACACCCCTCCCCCCACGGCCGCGGCGGGCCGAGAACACCCCGCCCGCTCCAGTGCGGCGCGGCGGGTGGGGGAGGCTGAGCGGCTGCCGGAGCCCTGCGGCGGGGCGGGCGGGGGCGCGCACGAGCGCGTGGCCGCCACCCCCGCGCGCCAGCAGCGGCCCCCACACTCAAGGGCGCGCGCGGGCCCTGAGGAGGAGGAGGTCGCGCTTGGCAACCGGGAGGGCCGACTCGAGCCTTGGTCCCCGCTCCTTCGCCACTCACCCCAACCCCCTCCAACCCTCTCCAGGCCTCCGACTCCGCACTGACCTGACAGGCCGAGACATGTTCGCTGTCGAAACAGGACCAAGTCGAGAAGCCAAAGACCAGGACCCCCCCCACCCCGCGCGCTCGGCGCCCCACCCCCCCGAACTTCGGCGATGGGGTCGCTGTCGCCGAACCCCGAGCTGCTGCCTTCTCAAACTCCGCCACTCCTTGGTTCTGGGCCCCTGGATCAGACGAGCCCCCC